>CM076584.1:84443776-84630303 GCA_034641835.2 Pinus albicaulis | reverse complement strand
GTAGGAGGCCGAAAATATTTCAACAAGAGGTTAAAGAAGTGCTACTTGAAGATATTTGATTGGGTTTGACTAGATAAAGGTTATAACATCATCCGAATAGGTTGGTCCTGGTATTGGAGGGTATTTGTCTCAGTTTTAAGGTATTTGACTTCATCAATTGAATAATCTATAAGGAAGATAAGATATTTGCGGGTTTTCCTCTCAAGAGGAGAGGTTTTGACCCTGGCTTGCAACCTATATTCTATGTTATTATTCTTATTGTTTTGGTATTTTTTTGATGATTCACATATATAATAATAAGGAAAAAAAAAGATAATAATTAAAAAGACATCACAATGATCAAATGATCATGTCCTAATTGGAAAAATGCTCAAAATTTTATTTTCTTAGAATTGGTTGAAACCAAAACGACACAAAATATCTCGTCAAAACTATCCTATAGCTGTGAACGACACTCAAATCTGATGTTGTATGAGAAAGATATTCAAGTTTGAAGTTTATCAATTTCAGGGAAAAAGCCCAATTTGACTCAGTTTGACTTTGGATAAAAAAAATTAAAAAAGGAATATTCCACAGAATATTTTTGGAATATTCTACAGAATATTCTATGCAGGAGCCAATCAAAGGATGCCACGTGGCCTTCCCAGAGGCTTCCACATGGCCCCAGGACTTCAAAGAAATGTGCATTAAAATTTTTGGTATCCACCGGATTCGAATGTCGACCTATTGTCAAACAGTGGCACGTCTTACCGTCTCTCCAAACCATTGGTTCTTAACAGGTATGGGGCGACAGTCATATTTTAATTTCAAAATGTGTAAGGGCGGGGAATTAAAGGGGGCCAGCCCCTCACCATATGACCTAGGTCAAAAAACCTTGGCCTTGTATCAACCTATGCGGCGGATAATACGGTTAGTCAATCGTTAAACATATATTGTGTTCACATGTTAAGCTGTCGGGTGCGGAAAGGTTGTTACGGTTTCCATAACTGTTAACTCCAACCATCGGTCTAACTCCCGATGTGACCACGTCCCCTCTTACCGTTAATGCAAACTCAAACTATGCAGTTTAGCTGGCAGAGATTCTAGAAGACTGCCCAGATTGGCGCTAACCTCCTTAATTAGTGGAGCTATCTATAGTTCCACCACATTTGGTGGAGTTTTTCTAGACCTGATTGGGAAAAATTTGTTTGGCTCATAACTTTGGCTAGGAGAGTCCATTTGGAGCTAATTTTTATTTTTATTTTCGATAATTGGAGCATTCCAGAGCCACTAGATTTGGTTGCAGATCCATTACAGCATTTCTTCAAGCGTTTTATCAGCGTGAGAGCTTGAAGAGCCACCAGGGCTTTGGGATTAGATAGTTGTATTGGATTATAGTTATCCATTGGAGGTGAAACTATAGTCATTTCTTACTGTTTTCTGCACTCTAAACTCATTTCTGTAGCTATTTTCGCCTATTTATGATTTCTACACATTGTATAACCATTTTCTGAGCATAAGAAGAGAAAGGAAATGCCCATTTGGGGGCCTTAGACCCGACAAATTTAGCCCAAGAGAGGTGAACTTCCTTATCATATGCTGTGTTATATTATGTGATTTATTTACTGCCTATTTTCAGAGTTAAATGTGTTAAAAAGTAATAAGAAATAAGGCTCCTACATACAAAAAGACTCATAAACTCACCAAAAGCATTTTGTTCCAATTGAAAAACACATTAAATATTTTGCACACATAATTTTATGGATAATTAATACCTTGCACCAGCAACAAGTAGTTTCATTTCTAGATCATTAGTGATTACTTCTATTATTTCTTTAGGCAGAGTCTGTAAAGGGACAGAAAGCTTCGAAATCTCATCCTTTCTTTGAAAGGTGACATATACTATAAATGCCCCTACAGTCCATCTTTGTATTAGAAATAAGAAGTTCTCACATTCCAGATCAGATTGGTATTAGAGCATAGGTTGAGCTTATGGTTTTAAGCTAGAGTTTTTACTCAGCATTTGTTGTGTGCAAAGTTTAAGTCTTTTGTTTGCAAGTTTTGATGCTTACTAGGCTTAAACTTAAAAGAGGGGAAGGAAAACTGGTTAGAGCACAAGACAATCCTCAACCAAGGAGGGCTAGGGTCCCATTATCTCCACCTTCTATCTCACCCTCAATAGCCTTAGAAGCATCTTCAAGCATGTCTTCAAGAGAAGCAGAAGCTCATGAAGAAATTGATCCCGAGGAAGAAGAAATAATATTTTGGAAAGCTTTCTTGTATATGACTGAAATGGTAAGGATCCTCTATCAAGAAAGAAATGATAGGATTGCTGGAGAGGGATCTAAAAACCAAAAAGAAGGAGAGGATTCCTCAGGAGGAAAGAAGGGTAAATATTAGTCTAAGAAAGGGAATAGAGGAAATGGTGATCCTTCATCTCCATCGTCATCCTCTTCCTCAACATCATCCTCTTAAACTTCAGTAAATCTATCACATAAGTAAAAAACAACTGGTAAAAATCCTTTGTTAAAGCTTGATGTCAAATTTGAATTACCAATGTTTAATGGTGATGTTAATGCAGAGAAATTAGATAATTGGATCAGAAAAATGGAGGTCTATTTAAGGATTCAAAATCTACATGATGATGACACCAAAATACAATTAGCCTCACTAAGGATGGATGGAGCAGCATTGGTTTGGTGGGAAGCCAAGACCAAGGAGGAAAACAAGAAACATGGTAATCTTACACTATCATGGACTGAGTTTATTTCTGCAATCAAGAAGAAATTTTATCCTCTTGCTCACCTTCAGAAGGCTATAATAAATTGGCAAAACTTTAGACAGCTTAAGGGACAGAGTGTGCAAGACTATACCCAGGAATTTAGGAGAAGAACACTCTTACTTGGGGTAGATTTACAAAGCCAAGATACGTTGTTAAAGTACATAGATGGTTTGCACAGTTACCTTCAACACACTATTCTTATGTTTAATCCTACTAGTCTAGACAAAGTTTGTGTACAAGCTATGCATTTAGAGGCTAGAGGGAAAAACACTTTTGATGCACTGAATGAGGATAGTTATTTTAAAAGAAAAGGAAGAGAAAGGGTTGCAAAGTCTAGAAAGGAAAAAGGTAAATTCTTTTGCAAGAACTATTCAAAAACAAGCCATGATGAAGACCACTGTTGGAAGCTTCATCCTGAGCTGAAACCAGAGAGATATAAAAACAAAGACAAAACCAAAGAAAAGGGGAAAAATGTAGTAACTGTTGAGCATGACTTAGGGTCTGAATCAAGTTATGAGACAAAAAGTATCGCCATGGTATTAAAGAACATAAAAGGGAAAGAGGTTGTACAAGACACAAATCCCAGTTCTAGCTCATTAAACTGTCACAAAGAAACTCAAGATGAAAAGAGGAGGATAGAGATATTTCATGTGAGGATAATCTCAAACCACACAAATATAGACACACTTTTTTATTGTGGGTCTCAAGCTAATCTCATTTCAAAAGACTTAGTCAAACAACTGAAACTTGAGACAATTCCACATCCAAAGCCTTATCCACTTGGGTGGATATGCAAGGATGCAAACTTACAAGTCTCAAATAAGTGCATCTTGTGCTTCGCCATAACAGCTCATTATGTTGATTGGGTTGAACTGGATGTAGTACCGCTTGACATTACAGGTGTTGTGTTGGGTAGTCCATATTTATATGACAGAAAGGCCATCTTCTATCGCCATGAGAATAAGCATCACTTGTTCAAGGATGGAAAAGAGTACATTGTGAGAGCACATAAGAAGAAGCTAGAATCTTCTTTAGTCCATGCAGGTCAATTGAAAAGGCTAGTTAATGCAAGTCAAAATATGACTTTTTTGATGTTGAAACGAAAATATTTTGTACATTTAAATTTTCATGATATTGCTAATGATATGTCTCAGTCTGATAATAGTTCGTCTTTGAAATAAGATGACATTATGACATTATAAGATGACATTATGTTGCACAAGGTACCTTTGGTGTCGATCGGTGTAGAGGATGAAGTGTCAGTGCAAAGCAGTGCAAGAGTCCATGAGATGGAAAGGCATGCAAGAAGAGAGGGCACACAGTTCAGCATGGGTCAATGTTGGTTTCGGAATGGCAGATTTTTATGGCGAGAAAACTGGGTTGGGATTCGACACAAGTATAGAGTTTATTCATCAAAAAGTCGCAATGTGAACAATTGGAAAGGTGACTCTTGTTTTAAGTCTTCTTTGAAGTTTGATCATTTTAGAAACAATTTGTTTTCTGAAAAATATAGTTGTTGTTCTACAAATTTTAAGAATTCACATGATGACTCAGTCAATTTTAGCAACGGTCGATCAGTGAATTCAAGGGAAAATTTATCATTTTATGAAGAGCTCAATTTCATGAGGTCGAGAAGATTTTAGTGGTTAAAAGTTGGAAGAGTGGAGAATCAGTCTCCTCATCTTCATTCTTAGTAATCAGAGAGCTTTTGTGGGTCCAAAAGCTTTTCATTTGGGAGGTTTGATCAGGTGATCATGTCCTAATTGGAAAAATGCTCAAAATTTTATTTTCTCAGAATTGGTTGAAACCTGAACGACGGGAAAGGTCTCGTCAAAATGTTTTTGTAGCTGCGAATGACACTCAAATCTGATGCTGTATGAGAAAGATATTCAAGTTTGAAGTTTCTCAATTTCAGGGAAATCTGACTCAGTTTGACTTTGGATAAAAAAAATATTAAAAAAGGAATATTCCACAAAGTATTCCATGGAATATTTTGTAGGATATTCTGTGCAAGAGCCAATCAAAGGGCGCCACTCAGCCTGCCCGGAGGCTGCCACGTGGCCCCAGGACTTCAAAAAAATGTGCGTTAAATTTTTTTGTATCCATCGGATTGGAACCCTGACCTATTTTCAAACAATGGCACATCTTATCGTCTCTCCAAACCATTGGTTCTTAACAGGTATGGTGCGGCGGTTGTATTTGAATTTAAAAATGTGTAAGGGTGGAGAATTAAAGGGGGCCAACCCCTCACCATATGACCTAGGTCAAAGAACCTTGGCCTTGTATCAACCTCCATGGCAGATAATATGGTTAGTCAACCGTTAAACATATATGTCGTTCACATGTTAAGCTGTCGGGTGTGGAAAGGTTATTACGGTTTCCATAACCGTTAACTCCAACCATCGGTCTAACTCCCCATGTGGCCACATCCCCTCTCACCATTAATGCAAACTCAAACTGCGCGGTTTAGCTGGTAGAGATTCTGGCAGACCGCTCAGATTGGCGCTAACCTCCTTAATTAGTGGAGCTATCTGCAATTCCACCACATTTGGTGGAGTTTTTCTAGGCCTGATTGGGAAAAAGTTGTTTGGCTCATAACTTTGGCTAGGAGAGTCCATTTGGAGTGATTTTTTTTTTTTTTGGATAATTGGAGCATTCTAGAGCCACTGGAGTAGGTTGCAGAGCCATTAGATCATTTATTTAGGTATTTTATCAGCGATAGAGCTTGAAGAGCCACTAGGGCTTGGGGATTGGAGAGCTGTATTGGATTATAGTTATCCATTGCAGGTGAAACTATAGTCATTTATTACTGTTTTCTACACTCTGAACTCATTTCTACAGTTTTTTCTCCTGTTTAGGATTTCTACACATTTTATAACCATTTTCTGAGCATAATAAGAGCAAGGACATGCCTATTTGGGGGCCTTGGACCCAGCAGATGTAGCCCAAGAGGGGTGAACTGCCTTATCATATGCTGTGTTATATTCTGTTATTTATTTGCTTCTTATTTTCAGAGTTAAATGTGTTAAACAGTAATAAGAAATAAGCCTCCTACATACAAAAAGACTCATAAATTCACCAAAAGCATTTTGTTCCAATTGCAAAACACATTAAACAGTTTTCACACATAATTTTATGGATAATGAATACCTTGCACCATCAACAAGTAGTTTCATTTCCAGATCATTAGTGATTACTTCTATTATTTCGTTAGGCAGAGTCTGTAAAGGGCCAGAAAGCTTTGGGATCTCATCCCTTCTTTGAAATGTGACATATCCTGTAAATTCCCCTACAGTCCATCTCTATATTAGAAATAAGAATTTCCCACATTTCAGATCACACAGACATTTATCAAGGAAAGAGAAATAATTCTAATCATTTCCCTATAGATTTCTCAACAATATCAACACATTTAATGTAACAACCAAGTCAGCACATTTAATTTAACAACCCGATCAACACGTTTAATGTAATGGCTAGATAAAAATTGATATCTTAGACCATATAAAAATTAGTTTACCCTTGCAGACTAGATACACACAATTGCAGGAATTCTCAAAGGATAACAGATCAAAGCACTACACTTACCATGGGCAATTTCCATGGTTAAGACCAAGGTTTTTTCAATTCACTACTTAGAGAAAATTTGAGGTATAAAATTGACCTCCTAAGGAATATTATAAAATAATAGTGGAAATAATAAAATAATACTATATTAGATCATCAAATTTTAGAGGGAAAAAATAAAAAAAACTACTTTTTAACTCATAATTTCAACTTATTTCCCTACGGTTTTACTCAAATTTCAAGTGGAAGTACTCATTGGATGCACAATTTTATTCCTCATACAAGGAGTACCCATGTTTCATATTTTTATGGACCCTGCTACATGAAAAAATAGAAATACATGAAAAAAATGATTACAATAATTTTTTTCGTGTATTTCTCATATTTCGTGTAACAAGGCCCCTCAAAAGTATGCAACATGGGTACTCCTTAGTTGAGGAATTAAATTTCACATCCAAAGAGTATTCCCACTTGAAATTTGATTAAATCATATACCCTCGTAAAAACATCAACATCAACAACAACTACTCACTCATCAATACAAAATATTATCATAGAGTCAATAGCATGTAGTAACATCAAACTAATACCAACAACATCTACATAATATATTAGCATCAACTATTCAGACCCTTTTTTTTCCCACATGAAAAAACAACAATTTTATTAGAAAAAACAACTGTTACATTCATCATGGGTCTTCTACATGCCTTGATAGCTTGCATACCAACTGCAGTAACATAACTATTCAAACCTTATGAGAAGAAAAATGAACAGTGAGAAACTGTAATTTCCATGGATTATATATACTCTTGCAACAAAAAATATATTTTATCTATACTACAGAAAAAACAAGGGATTTGCAATACAAAGCCTAACTACACAATCTCCAATGCACACATGCTCTTGAAACAACCATACAACTCATGGACTCAACCAAATAACTCTCTTGAAACATATTATGCATCAACAACACATATTTTGATCAATGCAATATTCTTCAACAATAGGAAACACAAACCCTAATCAATCCTCTCACTGCAACCCTAGTATTCTAAACATAAAAAAATTCAACATATACATACCAAGTCCTTATTACATGCATGTGGATTATCTAACCAATTAAATTCATTGGGAGTGATTCTAACAACCTTCAATCTGAGAAATAAATTTCTCAACAAGACTTGAAATTAGCCATATGAAGAATCATTATAGACATTCAACACTTTCTCTATCATCATATACCTATCCAACCATGGAGCACTAATAATCATTGTTGAAAAGTGTAGCAAGAAAGGATCAATTTGACTTTTCCTTGGACAAATTGATAAAATATGAATTTCCACATCAGCAGACAACTTGGAGGAAGTTAAATTATGTGACATGGATCTTGTCACTCAGCTTACTCGGTAAATTCTAGTTAGAGGGCTTGGAGTTTAGTTTAGCATGTGTGATTGCTAAATTTTAGTAATCTAGTTTAGTTATATCTAGTTGTATTCAGTTAAACTAGTTCTAATTTTTCTAGAAATAGTGGAAGATTGGTTTTTCAATGGGACAACAGTTTAACTCAGTGATCATCTAGTTAACTAATCAATCAACTCAAAATATATAGTGCATGCAATGAATTTGAGTTCCTCAGCTGTGGTGGATATTACAAGGCAGTGTAACAAGCAATTGTAAACTAGTTTGAGCGTACAAGTGTTGCATGCAATTATATGATCAAACCTTGGAAATTGCACAATAAATTGAAGGAAAATTCCTAAAAAATAGGGGATAATTCCTCAATATTTGTGCAAGGAAATAGGGGATCAAGAAGAAGCAAAAATACTAAGTTTGGGTTAGAGATTCTCATTGAGTAGAGAGATAGGTTATTCTCTTGTAGGTTCTTCTCAAAGTGAGCAAGAAATTGTAATACCTTCTCTATTCATTTGATTAATGAAAAGAGGCTTGAGGGGTTTTTCCTAGTTGGGTTTCCCTAGAAAAATATTATGCATGTGTGGTTTTTATTATTACATTTTTGTGAATGTTGTTCTAAAATTTTGAATTAAATTCCGTAGATCAGTAGAGCATAATTGTGTCTCTTGATTTTAGATTAAATTTATTAAGGAGTTAAAATTATATCACCATATTTCTACATGGTATCAGAACATGATTCACAATAGAAAAATAAGTTTGAAGTTTTTCCTCAATAGGTTCGAATTTTCATCTTCAATGTAGCAGTATCTCTTCAAAGTTGGGATGATGTCTTTCAATGGACTGAGATTAGAGTATGCCTTGGAAGGAAGCTCAAATTTCATTGCATGGAAGGATCACATGGAGGTGGTGCTTGATGAAAATGTATTGCTATAATATTTCAAGGCAAACATTATAAAAGAAATATTAGTGGATGCCCATAACCTAACACAATGGAAGAAATATGTTGCCAAGACGAGGAGAATAACCTTGGAGGGAGTGTGAGAGCACATTATCTCAAATATCCATGGGAAATAAAATCCTTTCGCAATGTGGAATGAACTAATATAGATTTTCGAGAATAGCAGTGACTATAGAAAACTATCCGTCAAAGACAAACTTCGAAACATCAAGATGCAGAAGATTGACACTATTCCACAGTATCTCACCAGATTTACATAAGTTCAGGATGAGATTGGAGGGGTTGTTATCAAGGTGGATATTGATGGCCATATCCATATTCCACTTGGCCCCACCATTGTTTCTTTCAATATTTTAGTTTCCTTAATTTCAAAACAATTTACTATTTTTTGTAGTTTTACATGTCCTAAACTTTCAGAGTCGTTTTGACAAAATAAAAGACGTTTTTAGAAAAAATGGAGAGATCGGAAAAGTCCCAAATAAGTATCCCAATTTTTTTTGGTATCCTCTTTGATATCTGTGAAATGACATATTATGATAGATAAACAAAGATCACATGCCAAAGTTACAACCCCAGTAAGTTGATGTTCCAACTTACCTCAACGAGGCCCACAATATTTTGGCACTTCATATCCTAGGGTTAGGTTTTTGGATGTTTAGGGTTGCTCATTGTTTCTCAATGATAAAAAGGCCATCGATCCACATTGTAAAAAAATTCATAGGAATTTATCTGCCACATCTCTTCTCAGAGATAAGCTACCATCGCCCAAGCTAGTTTATTTCTATTTTGTATGTAAGAATATTTTCGTTCTTGATATTAATGAAATGAAGTTTTATTTCTACTGCACTTATATGTTTATGTTTATATATGTATTCTATTGCATTCCTACATAATTTCGTATTAGTGGTATCGAAGTTGTCTGCTCTTTCTCTGTTTTTTTTTTCATGTCCCCAACGAGCTCAGGGTATAAGGAGTTAGGGATCGATCTAGTTGAACCTTTTCAATATCAGCCTCACAAGCCTTGATGACTTCCCATGGTAGAAGAAAAGAAATATGAGGGATTAGGAGATACTTTCAAAATATTACATGAGGAGGGCCTCGAGAAACAAAGGAATGTGATGATGGCTAAAGTTTCCGAAATCCTTCAACGACTACCCACAGGTGACACATATTCATCTGATAGCCACTCTGTAGGTGCCACACCTTTTAAGGTACAAGTTAACTTTGAAATTACCATATTTGAAGGACAATTAGATGCAGATGCCATAGCTAAATGGTTAAATTTTTTGGAAGGATATTTTTTAGTTCATTAATTTTCCAACCAGGAAAATATCACTTTTTCACATTTGAAAGCCACCCCCCATATCAAGGACTAGTGGGAAACCTATTGTGAGAAAAATGATAAGGGGAAACCTCACTATTCCCAGCCGTACACACTTGGAATTATTTTCGAGATGTCATCAAGAAACAATATTAACCTATTGGTAGCTATGAAGACAAAGACATAAATTCGACCATGCTACGACAGGGAAGGAACCAAGATGTGCCATATTTCACATATGGTTTTCATGCCCATTGCATGAAGCTAGCCATCAAGGATTCCGAGTGGCATTTGGTACTCAAGTACTGTGGTTTTTTTCATAAGTATATCTAGGATGAAATGGAGTTCTTAGAAATCTCCTCGCTCGGTGCCGCCTATCGATACGCTGTCAAGATGGAGCATAAATTTAAATAGAAGAATATGGACTTTGGATTTGTGAATCTGAAGCAAGGAAGAGGCACCCCCAAACCACAAAAAAAAGGGAAAATCCAAGGCGATGTTACCCAGGACAACCCATCGAAGCTGCAAGAAAATAACAACACCACGAAGACAAATAATGACACGGGAAATTGATGTGATTTCCATAAGCGCTCCACTCACAACAAGAATGATTGTTGAGACAAGAAGTCACTAGTGGATGAGCTGAAGGCTTTAGAATTAGATGCATTCTCTGACACTGAGTCAAAACCCGATAAGGAGAATAACAAAGGGAAGCATATTATTGATGTGAAGCCTAGTGCCACCATTTCTGTTAGAGTCGGTATCTTCATCCCTCCGTCAGAGATCAAATTTCTCTTGTTGCATTTCATTTTAGGTGTCTCATTCAGTCCAGTCAGCTGCATTCCCTTAGGAGCATGGATCATCTGACGGAAGGGTATTTTCACTCATATCCATCATGTCATGAACCTGCTGGTCCGTGTCTGTTCATCAAAATAAATTTTAAAGTCATTTATAATCATGTTTGCCAAAGAGTCATTTTAGGTTTTTTAGGTCTCATTAGGTCTAGGGTTTCGTTAATTTAGTTTTCATGATGACTAATAATGTCAACAGGCACACGAGGGAGGTTCGAAATAAGTTTTCATCGCAAAACTTTCATCATCATAATGCTTGATAATGATTTTTATTCAAAACTCTGTTTTGAAGAAAAAAATTCTATTTTATCCTTTGTAATAAATGTAATGTAATTTTCAAAAATTTTCAGTTGTGAAGTTATTCAGGCTCAGCCATGGTCGCCTTTGCTAAAATCTCATGTCAGCTATCCCTGCAAAGAACAGAAAACAAATTCATCATTCAGCTAAAAAATCAATAAGGAAACAAAAACAGAGTTATGTGAAAAGTGCCAAAAGTCTGCAACATTAGAAAGTGGGTTTGCTAAAGGAAAAATCAATTTTTTTATAATATATATAAGATCTTTCCAAATGGAAAACTTCATTTGCACGCAAGATTCATCAAAGAGCAAAGAGAAAATCGTGGAGGAAGCAAAAGCCAATGTTGGAGGCCGGACTGTGTGTGAAATCCTTTGTCGCGGCGCATTGGGTGAAGGTCGCAGTGCACTGGCTGGTCGCGGCACATAGGGACGCTCACCACTATGCAATTTTGAACTGGCACGACGCACACAGAAATCGCGGTGCACTGGGCTTCTGTAGTGGCACACAAGGCCGAAACACTTAATTTGTGGCCATCTCTCTCAAATTGCAAAACAAATCCACCTCCTATGTTTCAAGTAAGTTTGTAAGACTTTGCAATTTCCATTGATCGGTGTTTGGTGTTGTTTGGAAGAAGGAATATAAGAGTTCGAATTCCAAAATTATAAACCCTATCCTCTTGTTAAAAAAATTTCCCTTAGGGTTTTAAAATTGGTGTTTTAAAAATAGTTTGGTGCCAAACTTGTTCATTCCTCACTGTTCATCCTTCCCTTCCACTGTTATACTATCAAATACAAGCCCATTTCCCTATCCCTAAATTAGTTCATTTCCTATCGTTATCCCTTTCCCATTTTAGTTGTAAAAAATTCCCAAACCCCAAGTTCCCCAAATAGTCAAGTAACTGTCCATTGTTCCTACATTTGTCAAAATTCCAAAAGGCAAATTATCACTTGACAAGACCCCATTGTCCCCACTGTCCTATTTCTCCCACAGTCCCTTCCCTTTGGAACATATTTTGCAGTTGAAACAAAGCACCAATTTCTCATTCTTCATCTCATTCAAGCCAACACACACCTTGCATTAACCTTGAGTACCATGGAGACAGACACTGATACATCATATGACAGAGATAGTGATTCTACCACTGAGCTACATGCACCGAGAAGGCCTCGTAAAGGTGGCAAACATGTGAGAGAAGAGCCCACCTCATTGACTCAATTGTAGGCTTTCCCACTTGCCATGGCATGTTTTCGAGAGTATTCATGCTATCAGTATTGTGAGATGATTTCTAGGATTTGTCATCCTCAAGAGTTGGCTCGTTTGTTTGTATTGCATTTGCATGATGGTCAGGTAACTCTTGCTGGTGTAAATTTCACTTTGACACCGAAAACCATATCTCAAGCAACTGGAATACCGAATGTGGGTGAACAGTGGAACAAAAGACAGTAGGTGGACAGAGTGCATTATGAACCATACATCAGGCCTAGCTATGTGAGACAGCTTAGCAGGGTGTTCCCATTCCAGTTCCTAAAGGAATCCTATGCGCCTCTGATGAAACTCATTATCAGATACTTCAGTTGTGAGGGCTGGTTCTCATGCCTCTATGCCTACCACATCAGATTATTGATGCATTTCACTAGAGTGAGGATGATGAACATACCTTATTTCATGTGTCGGAATATCGAGAGGATGACCACGCTTGTGCAGAATAAAACTCCCGAGCAGCAGTACAATAGTATTTATCACTATGCACTCATCAATATCGTGGTTGTACATCAGCTTGGATTGCAGGGAATTTCATGGGAGGATTTAATTTCCCGTGATTTATTCATAGTTCCTCAGGTTCCTTCGAAGGTTGTTCATGAGCCGAGTGAACCTTCACATCAGCCTGAAGGTCACGAGACAGAGCCTATCAGTGTGCCAGTGTTTGTTACTTATCAGAGAGGCACCAGAGTATTAATTGCAGTAGCCCGACGAGTACTATCTCCACCCAGGGCGGAAGGGGTCTCTCTGCCATCATCAGTAGCACAGGTACATGTAAAAGATAGAGGAAAGAGGCCTATGAAGGATGAGGGCCCTTCAGGAGGCCAGGATACTGATTTCATATTGATTGATGAGGATTTGAGCTCTCCAAGCTCAAAGTTGAGAGAGATCATTCAGGAGCAGAAGGCGGAGATTGACACCTTGACCGACAAGTTGCAGAGAGCCCAATGGATCATAAACTACCTGGAGCAGCGGAACAAATAGTTGGAGCATCAACAGACAATCATGGAGTTTCAAAACATCCGTGAGAACCGGCAAGCTGCCCGAAGAAGCCAAACCGAGATGACACCCATTGAGCTGGAGATTGAGGCTGATAGGGAGACTTGGCTTGAGAGGGTCAATATTCATCTTGAGAAGATGTTGGAGAAGGCGAACAAGGAAAATAGCATGCTCAGGCACATGAAGAACCACTATTGGGCACGAAATCACGTTTGCAAAGCGAGGATCAAGATCCTGAAAGCAAGGCTAAGCAGGGCACTAAAGCGTCGCAAAAGGCATGATAGAATCCAAATTTTGGTCGAAGCTTATTTGGCCCAGCATAGTGCTTGATGGTGGGAATTTAGCCCAAATTTCAAGAAATTTGGGAAAAAAAAATTCAATTTTGAATTTTTGGGCCTAAACACAGATTTTCCTGCCCGACGCGTAGCGCCACTTGGTGCGCGCTTGTAATTGGCAGCTCTTCTGGAGGAAAAATTTGCATTTCTGGATTTTTCATCAAAATTTATGCATGCCTATGGGTTAACTAAGGATTTCATCAAGTTCTGAGTTGCCTAAAGGGTCAAAAACACCCTAAAAATGGCCTTTCTGCCACGTTTTTCACACATAGGAAGCAGTGTTGGGAGATTTGATTTTTGGAGGGGCAAATGGCAACCAAATTCATAAATTCCACTTGGGTTGGAAAGTAGACAAGCAGGGATTTCCAACGAGCTATCCTACACACAATTGGGACTTCGGGAAGGCCATCAAAATCAGCCTCAAACTTGTGCTATGCATAGAGATTTTAGGCGCGGTGCATAGGGAAATTTGGCCTATTTTTCACTCAGCAGCTCAGAATTTCGCCTAGTTTTGGCTAGTTTAAAATTTTCATGTAAATCTTGATGTAACTTGATGTAATTTCATGAAAATGATGTAATTTTGGCACATTTTTACTCATCTTAGTAGATTCATTCACCAAAAATTGAAATGTAAGTGAATGAATCAGTTTCCTATCATATAGAGGCAAGTTGTTTCATTGCCTATTTTCCAGTTCCTAGTTTAGATATGGTTGAAAAAAATCCTAGAATGATTATCTCGACCCCTAGAGGCATGGGAATTATTTAGGCTTGTCTATATCATGTAGTTATTCATTCATTTTCAGGGTTGGACACTTGGGATTGCTTGGCACTTCATTGTACATTTCATCTCTGCAATTTTGGCAAAGGAATAGACCAGGGTTTGCAGCACTCTTTGGGATCCATGTGGCTCTGTGTTTTGATGGTTTTTTTCTCTATGTGACTGTAAGTTCATTTATTTTTATGTGTATCACTTCCCTTCTCCTTTCTTCTTAAATTAAACAAATGAGTTATAAAGGTGGAATTCATTAGATTGCTTTGCTCTGCCTTCAGTTTTTTTAATTTTCCATGTTTTCATCTGTTTGAAGAGGATTATTGAAAGCCTCTTGCCCTCTTCAGCTCCTCACCGGTCTGAACTATCCATTCATTCAATCCAAAGCATCAAAACAATTTCCTTCCTTGCCCCATTCAGAACTCTGCAAAAAATAGGCCTCATCCCCGAACCCAAAACTTCCTTTCCCTTTGTTTCCAAAAAAACCCCGAAAATCAAACTTAAACTCTTTTACTTATATACCTAGCCTAAAATCATCTTTTATTTCAAGTCATCTCAAGCCCCTTCGATTATTTTTGTTGAGATTGACCTGGAGAGAGCCCTCTCTTGTTCTGGTAGGGCTAGCTACCAGACTAAGCGTGGTTTGATGTTACCCTGAACTCTGCCTTCTTTCAGCCTGAGGTAGATTTAGGCAATAACAATTTCCACCACCAAGATTTGGAAGGATGAACTTGGAAATCCAGAGGAGGGGGAGAAAATATTCCACTCATAGATGTGGCTAAAGGGTTCTCCGTTGTAGTTCATTGTCAACAGCAGGAGCTAAAATAACCTCATTTCATTAGAGGTTATGATACATCTAGGCCTACCAACCACAACACACCCATATCCATATACCATCAGGTGGCTTCAGCAAGGAAGAGATATCCGCATCAACCAGAAGTGTCGCCTTCTCTACAACATCAAGCCCTTCATGGATGAGGTACTGTGTGATGTTGCTCCTCTCAATTTTTCTATATTATTATTCCAATCATGCTTATGGAAGCGACATGTGTATGAATATATGCCTCACACTGTTATTATTAATTTTGGAAATAATTTGTACATGATACCAGAGGTAGTACCGCTTATTGTCATCTCTCTGTTCATTGTGAAGGAATGCAGTAACATCATCTCCCAAACCAAGAATTTTTTTTCCTTATGTTTCTCCCTCAGAGACAAAAGAGGATTGTGGCCACAGCCTCCAGACAGGGCTCCTCTGCATGATAGCAACAAATGGACAAGGTCATGGAGGTGTACAAGGAAATTTTCACCTCTCTTGCGGGGGTAACTATACACTGTCAGGTCAAGCAATCCATCAATCTAACCCCAGGTGTGTTGCTACCCAATGGGCCGATTTATCAACATTATGTTCTAGATAAAAATGAGATCAAGAGGCAGATTCAGGAGCTACTATAGAAAGGGCATATTAGGCCAAGATCATCACCCTGTGGGAGATCGATCATGTTGGTACAGAAGAAGGATAGTACCTAGAGACTTTATATTGACTATTGGGCATTGAACAAGGTCACTGTCCGAAATAGGTATCCAATTCCAAGGATTGATGACTCGCTGGACTAACTCAAGGGGGCCAAATATTTTAGCAAGATTGACTTGAAGTTCAATTATCACCAGTTACCAATCAAACCCTCCGATGTGTGTAAAATGACTTTCAAATCCAAGGAGGCCCTTTTTGAATGGTTGGTCATGCCTTTCAGGTTGACGAATGCCCCCACAACCTTCACGCGGTTGATGGAAAAAATTTTGCAACCTTTCACCCACTCATTCTGTTGACATTCAACAAGAAGATCCTAGTGAAAATTAAGCACCTACACTAGGATGGAGTCTCAGGGTATTTTTAGGTGTATGCATATTTATAGATGTATGTGAAAAATCTATTTATAGAATGCATGTCTACTATTATTATCCCTTAATATTAGTTGGAAAATAAACTATATTCTATTCTCAATGAGCACTTGGAAATAGTTAATTTAACTGGAAAATTAATTAGCTAAAGGAATTTTGAGTTAAGAGGTTGGTTGTTGGGAAATGTAGGTTGACTTAGTTGTAATTGAGTGATTTGAAGCTGTAACAGAGTTGGAAGTGAAATTATGAAAGTTGTAAAGTAGTTTAACTCAGTTAAGTTAGTTAAACTCAGTTTTGCTAGTTGTCACTGAAGAAACACTAATGAGAGATCAAGTGAATTAATTATTAATTAATTCACAATCTCTGGTCTCACATGCAACTGAAGATTTACTATTATTAATTGCATGCATGTCAGATCCAGTGGAGACCCAGTTGAGCTCTAGGCGAAAGGGAAGTAAAATATCAGATTGTGACATTATCTGGTTGCACACATGCAACCACACACACATTGGATGTGCCCATGAGGATTGCGCAGTCTAGTTAGGAAATATTTCAATCATTCAAGGATTTCTATCAGCAGGGATTGCGCAGTGGAGTCAGGCTATATGGAGATAGTAAGTTGGCTAAGGAACTTGCCAATTTTTGTATGACAGTGTGAGACAATAAGCTCATGTACTGAGAGATGTTGGATTGTAGCTTTGTATGTAATTTTTTCATGATCCATGATATAATATACAATAGAGGATAGTGGGGGTTTTAGCTATAAGCTTTCCTCAATAAATTATCTGTTTTGTGTGTGATTGATCTTTCTTCATGATATTGTAATTGGTGATTTTGTTTCAAGTTTCCATAAATATTTGTAGAAGAGATTCTGTATTTAATGGTAGCATATTTTTAGAGCAGGAGAATCCAAAACATACATGTATTTTGTATAATTTATACATGGTATCAAATCACATGAAATTGTAATAGTGAAGCAGGAGCTGAGTTTGTTCGTGGAAATAATTCGAATTTGAAAAAATACTTTATTGGTGCTACGACTAATTCAAGATCGAAATGGATTTCAAAGGCTTGAGGTTAGAGTATGCACTTGAGGGAAACTCAAACTACATTTATTGGAAGGAGAGGATGGAGGCAGTACTCGGAGATAATAGCTTGAAGGAATTCATCGACAATGATGTTCCTAAGCCTGCTTCGTTAGATGCTTCCAATCTTGATGCATGGAAAAAGAAAGTGGCAAAGGCAAGGAGGATCATGTTGGAGGGAGTACGATACCACATTGTCTCAATCCTCCATAGGAAAGAAACACCATATGCTATATGGAAGGCTTTGATGAATCCATTCCGAAGTAGTAGCGACCATAGGAAATTGGCGCTCAAAGATAAACCCAGGAATTTCAAGATGGAAAAGGGCAACACCATTCCAAAGTATCTCACGAAGTTTGTCCAATGTCGAGATGAACTCGAGAGTGTGGGAATAACTATTGCTGATGATGATTTGGTGAGCTTGGCTCTCTTGGGACTTCCCAAGAGTTAGCATGGTTATGAAGAATCTGTCAATGGATGGGAATAGTTTCCAGATTGGGAATGACTGGTTGGATCTGGTGCAGGAGGAGTTCAGGAAAAACACCAGAGATGGCTCTTCTTCAAAGCATGATGATGAAGAGGATTAGGTTTGGCCTTCCAAGGCAAAGAAGAGGAAGGGGAATAAATTCCATTCTAAATTTGAGTCTAAAGGCAAGAAGTTGGATATGTCCAAGGTGAAGTGTTTTTATTTTCACGAACATGGGCATCTTGCTACTAATTGTCCACAAAAGAAGAAGAACAAGAAGGTTGCTAGAGCTGAAGCTAGGGAGGCTCTTGCCTTGCAATTTGAGCTTGACTTCTCCTTGATTGCATGCATGTGTCAAGTTCATTTGGGTCAGTTTGGTATTTGTATAGTGGCGCTTCCTTTCACATGACGGGAGATAATGGATTTTTCAGTGACTTGGAGGAGAAAGATCTCCAGATGCATATAGAGATGGGAAATGAAGGACGATACAGTGCTAATAGGATTGGTACCATTACCTTTCAGAGGGATTTAGGTAAACCATTTCAATTGAAATATTTAATGCATGTTCCAGGTCTGAAGAAAAATTTGGTTTCAGTCACAATGTTGGAGGACAGAGGCTATGACGTTGTTTTTAGAGATAGAAAATATTTCATGTGACATAAAACAACGGGTCAAGCCAAGAGGATAGGGATTTGAGTTAAGAATCTCTACAAGCTGGAGGTAGATGGCTGCACTGCTATGATGGTCAAGGCATAAAAAGTGGTGATCCAGGATGAGGGCGAATTATGGCACGAGTGATTGGGCCATCTTCATCATGGAACCTTGAAAATCATGCAAAAAATATCTACTAGACTTCTAATGGGAACAATTGATCAGTTAGATCAGTGCAAGGGTTGCACCATGGGGAAGTATGTAAAGTCCACCTATCATGAGAAGGATAACCGTGCTTCGAGGATCCTTGAGAGAGTTCACACAGACATGTGTGGACCGTTCTCGATTGCTTCAACAAAAAAACATAAGTACTATGTAATATTTGTTCAAGACTTTTCTCGTAAATGCTGGATCTTCTTCATGCAGAAGAAGGATCAAACATTCTCAAAGTTCTGAGAGTTTAAGGAATTGGTGGAGAAATATTTGGGGAAGCAAGTGAAGGCTCTTAGGAGTGATAATGGTGGAGAATACATCTCTAACAAATTCAAGAACTTCTGCAGCAAAGAAGGAATTTGAAGAGAACTCATAGTGCCACATAACCCACTGCAAAATGGGGTTGCAGAGAGTAAGAACAGAACAATCGTGGGTGCAGCATGAGCAATGTTGCATGATCAGGGCCTACTAATGCATTTGTGGGTGGAAGCATGCAACAATGCGGTTTATGTGAAAAACCGTTGTCCTCATAGAGTACTTGGAATGAGTACACCTGAAGGAGCTTTCACTAGTAAGAAACTAGATGTTTTACACTTTAATATTTTTGGCTCATCTGTTTAAGTGCATGTGACCAAGGATGCCAGGAAGAAGATGGGGTTGACTGCTGAAGTTGCAATTTTTTTGGGGTACACAGAAACACCCCATATTTATCGCGTGTATTTTCCAAATAGAAGAATGACTGTTGTGTGATGAGATATAAAATTTGATGAGGGGAAATCCATGCAGTTGTCACTTGAGAGGGAGTTGGACTTGCATGCAGAAGAGAAACTGCTAGTTCCCAAAGATGAGTCTCTAGATGTGGATCAGCCATAGGAGCAGGTTCATGGAGTGGAGGAGTCCACTCACACAGAGTCATCCATTAGAAATGGAAGAATGCATATCATGGAAGCTGATAGGTTGAGACTTGATGCTACATAGAGTGTAGGAGCCTCTACTTCACAACGCAAACAAAGACAGTGTCCTGACCAATTTACTGGTTACATGGCTCTCATGAGCAAATGTATTTTAACTAAACCATCTTTCTTTCAGGAAGCAGTGGAGGATTCCACATGGGTAGATGAAATGGTGGAGGAGTATGACTCCATTGTCAAAAATAGTGCTTGGGAAATTTTTCCAAGGTCGGTTGATAAATTAGTGGTAGGTTCAAGATGGATCTACAAGGTAAAGCAAGCTGGTGATGGGAGTGTGGATAAATACAAGGATAGATTTTTGGCTCGGGGCTTCTCACAGATCGAGGGGATATATTATGAATATACCTTTGTGTTTGGTCTCTGTAATAAGCAAGATTGGAAAAAGTCTGATCACAGAGTTAACATCATTTCAACCAACTTTGGGATTCTAGGATCTAGCCCTCCTGAATCCAGAGAGGGATCTCTCCAATATGTACAAAGATGGATTTGTCTTTGAAAGTTTGGGGTAATAATATTAGGCTAGTTATGAAGTCCAAGGGTTTATTTGGTTTTTTGGATGATTGAACATAGTTGTTGTCTGAGGCAGAAAGATCTATATGCAAGTAGTTTCAAAAGTGAGAAGTTGCAAGTAACCAGAATAAGCTTTTATCAAGAAGAAAGATGATGGTAGGTTTTCATTCCATTGGGCTATGGAGTCATAAGGGGATTTAATTGAAACAATCAGGTTCAAGAGTGGTCTATGGGGCAAGTCATCTATGCCTCAGGATCTCTTTAAGGTTTGATTTATGGAATGAAGTGATACATTAAGAAGGGGAAAATAAACAGATGCAGAACAAAGAGCAGCCCAGGATCTGGTAAGTACTTTGAAACTAGCCAGCCTTTGACCAGGCACTTAGGAAAAACATAGAAGTAAACTAGGATCTGGTAAGTACTTTGAAACTAACCAGCCTTCGATACACTTCCAATAGAAAACCTATGAAAAACAAAGGGAAACTTGAAAGGCAACCTTTGGAGTAGAGACTAACGGGCCGGGCTCACCACAAATCCTCTCCTAGCTCTTCTTTACTTGGTTGCTTTCAGGACAATAAAAAAGATAACACAGAATGGCCTAAGATCTGATAAGTACTTTGAAACTAGTCAGCTTTTAACACATCCTAAGGGAAACAATCAAATAGTTGAGCAAATAAGAAAGGGACTCAGGGCTAACCTTAATTTCCTCAGTTCATCTTCACACAACATATATTGAAAGTAACATTTAAAAATAAAATTCAGTCAAGGCAATAAGATGAGGGAACGCCAACATGCCTATGCCTAAACTGAATTAATCATTTCCAAATAACACAGATAGAAGAAAACATCTAAATAAAGATTTCTCTTCCAGAGAAGGTTACTGGTATACAATATTCAAATCCAGTGTGTCAATTAATCTTTCTTTCAAAACCTAACTTATCTATTACAAGCAGAGCTCCAAGAGCTAGTGAAATCCTATCTACAATCAAGAGTCTTCAGCTTAGTTACAATTACAATGCTTCAACAATTACATTAACAACCAACCCCTCACTCATCTTCTACTGAAGTATTTATAGAAAGATGAGGAGGTGAGATCTGATGAAAAGATCTCAAAAACCAATTAATACAGATATTAATGTCTTCTTAGCGTTCGAGGGGCTCAACGAAGAACTATACATGTGTTCCACTGTATTAAATGATTCACACTCATGAATTTAGCTCGGTGAGAGCTTCATTCAACTTTTGAGGCTCTGTGTATCACTAGGGTTGCTCTGCCGACATTCTGTCATTAATTTCCTGGCAGAAATAACTCTTCTGCTACATCGGGGTAAAATATCTGATCCCAATCAATAAATTTTGTTCTTGATTGAATACTTTGAGGCACAGGTGGCACTGTAGTCGCTGGGAGGAATCAATTCGTCTCCATCTGTGGCGGTGGAGGGTTTTTCTGCTAAAACACTTTAGGTTTTTCTTTTAATCTGTGTTTTAGATTGGGGATTAGGCTACTGATAACTGTCTTAGCTGTAATCCCAGCTAATCTGTCCATCAATTCTTTGTTGCGCTCTGTCTTCTGCAACTGATACTCTTTTTCTGCGCTCCATTTGATGTTTTCAGGTTTAACTGAGGCATTCGGCACCAAGGCTCATGAAATCTTGCTGGAACACGTGTATCTATACCTAGTGATCGACTTCCTTATGTATTCGAAGGTCGAAGGATCGTCATCCTCGGCCTGTGAAAATTTATTCATTTTAAGCGAAAAAACCTTAGAATCTGCAAAAAAAAAACGAATGTTACAAAAATCTTGCGTTTATAGGGAAATTTGCATCGGAGGATGTGCGGAGGAAGGAGGGCTGTTGGATGGCATCATCCAACGGCTGGGATTTAATCTCAGAATGGTCGAAAAAACATGGGGGGAGGAGGATTAAATCAGAGCCGTCGATTCGCGCCGAGATCAACGGTCGGGGATGACTACGAGGGGTTCGGATGTACGGAGGAAAAAACTTGGGGGCATACCCCCGTAGTGAAACTGCGTCGTTGATCTGGATCAGTTTGGATGGTCAAGATGGAATCAGGGGGCGTTGAAAGTAAAATGGAGGGAATCTGGAGGATGAGTTTTGGACCATCGATCAGATCAGATCAACGGCGGAGATGTGATTTCCGCACGGCGATGGCCTGTTTATCGCGCGCGGACCTTCGTTACCCATCGTGCAACTCTGGTTAGCACTGACCGTTGGATGAGTGGGCCCAGATCGGACGGCAGAGATCCATTTCGTTGGGCATCCCCGGTCCGGACGTTAATGCGCGGGGGAAAACTTTAATGCGCGGGGACGGCAGTTTTAGAAAATGGTACGGAGGACACGCGGCGCGCAGCGTATGGAATCGCTGGCCGACGGGAGAAAACAACCTTTGGCTCGAAGGCAGTGCGAAAAAGACTGTCGGTTTTGGGAAAACAGCGTACGGGAGGCGGGGACCACATGGTAAGTCGGGGTCTGCACCATCCGATCTACGGAGCAGATCGACGGTCGAGATCGCTCCACCATTTACACGACGGAAAATTTCCGAAAATAAATTAAAACCCAAAAAACGATTTTACAAAGGTTTTTCAATGGTTTGGCAGAGAAATATTAAATTTAAATGGATAAGCACTCGACGGGTTTAGCATTCGGTTTTGGCGCTCGGGCACATGGATGAAAAAGGGTTAGAGGCTTGGCCCAAGGGGGCTCAAGCCCAGAACATAGAAAATATGCATTTTCTATGGTTTTTCAAAGGAAATGAAGGTTGCAGTAAGGTTAAAAAGTGGGTTTTCAACCTTATAAAATGAATTTTGATGAGGGGAAAAGGAGAAACATAGAAATGATGGATTTTCATGGGGAAATGGAGGGATAGAAAGGAGGTTAGTTTTGAGGGGAAGGAAGGGGAAAAGGATGTTTGTAGCAGTATTGGATTTTGGATTTTGTAGGATTTCAAAGGTTTTCAGGATGTAAACAACAGTGTGGGAAACTTCGACAGAGGCCTGAGGCCTTCAAGAGTCTTCAAGAGCCAACAGTTTTTAATAGGGAAAAATTGTTCCTTGAAGGCTCAAAACAAATTTAGCCACCTTTAGTATGATCAAATTTTACAGGTGGCTAACAGTGGCTCCACTTGGGGATGGTGCATTCTTGAAGGCATCAAGAATTCAAACTTGATTTCTCTGGGAGGCTGACTTGTGCCTGATCCATTGGACTGCTCTTCTTTTGCGGGAAGATCTTGCTCTACTTCTGAAAAATAAGGTCAGTAATGAAAGGTAAATGGACTTCATCAATACACTTTCTACCTACCCAATCCTACTGATCTAACATTTTTTCTTCTTCATTAGAGTGCACTTGGATTGGAAAACTCTATTCACAACATTTTATTCTTTTGAAAGCATAAAAATTAATCTAATGCTACTCCTTATTTCTCCCTAAACTCAGATTAAACAGTTGAGCTCAGATATTTCTCTACCTAATCTACTATCTATTGGGATTAAACTGTCCAACAGACTTTCATTCCCTAAATTCTACAACAAAAATTTAAAAACAGTCAAGTCAAGATTAAGCTGTTTGACTTGCTGTGATCTATGGCATAAAAACAAGCTGCACATAGATTATTATTTGCAGAAAAATAAAAACAAAATGGAAGGCTTAAGATCTGAAAGTCTCTTATCATGGCCTTCTTTTTTCTTGACAGCTCTGCTTTTGCTTTTCTTTTGAGCTGTATTTGCTTTTCTCCTGGTTCAGATTTTAGGCTGATTAGAACCAGATCTCCTATCTTGTGACTCGGAAAATAAATAAGTTTTGAGTCATCTTTCTTTGGAAACTTTGGTTCAGATTTTAAGCTTGTTTGAACCTTCAATTTATATCCTAATCTATCTACTGATAAGCCGAGATTGGACATTTTGGAAAATCGAATTCACTAGGCTATCAGCAGAAAAATTTAAAGCTAACTAGTCAAGATTAAACAGTTTGACTAACTAGAAGTGTGTTTTTGAGGAGTGGCATTTGAGCTTGCACACTTTCAGATTTATTTCTCTTTTTGGCATGGGGCTTTGCCTTTCTTGTTTTGATTTCTGCTCTCTTTTCATTTTTTCTTTTTTTTGTATTTTTTGATTTTTCATAACTTTGAATGCAATGGTGGATGGACTATTCATAATGGAAAAAGATAAAAATGCTTCAAAACATAAAATGGATCAAGAGAAGTAATGCTTAAGCATCCTTCCATTGACAGGACCCCCAAACAATTCTGTTCCATCCAGATCCTGCAAGAAAAATGCATTATTACCAGCAACTGAATGAATAGAGTAAGGGCCAAGCCATAGGTTGTCAAATTTTCCATGCTTGCCCTTTTCTTCCCTTCTTGAGTCCCACTTCAAAACTTTATCCCCAATCTTGAAATTTCTAGCCTTTGTTATTCTATCAAATATCTTCTTGATACTGTCTTGCTTCTGCAATGCTTTTCTATAGAAATCCTCCCTAGTTTGCTGAAGATGAATAGTCTGATTTATTCTTCTGGTCATGTCATTTTCTTCAGTCTGCAACTCTTGAATTAACTTCATAACTGGTACACCAAGGCTGTTAGGAAAAATTTCATTTGTACCATACACAAGTTGGAAGGGTGACATACCAATAGATTTCTTCAAAGTTAATCTGTCAGCCCAAAGTGCATGGATCAGCTTTGTGTGCCAAGACTTTTTATTTTCCTCCAACAGTTTCTTGATTATGTTCACTAAGCTTTTGTTGGAAGATTCTGCAAGTCCATTACCTTGAGGGTAATAGGCTGTGGAGTGTCCCAATGTTATCTGATACTTGTGACATAATTCAACCATTTTCTTTGATCCAAATGCTGCTGCATTATCTGTGATGATCTTGGTAGGACAGCCAAATCTAGAGAGGATGTTAGTCTCCATAAATTTTATGATAACTAAATCATTGGCCTGCCTACAAGGAATGGCTTCTATCCACTTAGTGAAGTAGTCTGTGGCAGTAATAATCCACCTATGCTGGGCAGAAGATGGTGGATGAATTTCACCTATGAAGTCGAGTCCCCACTGTTGAAAAGGAGCCTCAACAGTGATTGGATGCAGAGGAAGGGGAAGGAGTTTTCTTTTGCCCTCAAATAATTGGCATTTATGACAAGTAGTGGTCATCTTATGGACATCATGAAATAGAGTGGTCATCTTGTGGACATCATGAAATAGAGTAGGCCAATAGAAACCAGCCCTCAAAATTTTGTTGGCTGTCGACTTCCAGTATAAATGACCTCCACACTCTCCTTCATGGAATTCCTTCTTAATCTTCTCTGCATCAAACTCAGGCAAACATTTAAGCAATATACCACTTGCACTTTTCCAATAAAGACATTTATCAATAATGCAATAGTTTACAGCCTTTAACTTTAGGAATCTTGCCTTTGTTTTTGATAAACCAGGAGGTGTATTCAGATTAAGCAAAACATAAACAATATCAGTATACCAAGGAGAATTCACAAAATGGTCTTCAATAATGGGAGCTGAGAATTCTTCTTGGTTATCCAAAGCATTAATCATATTAATATCAAGAACTTCACAATTTGATTTGGCCATTAATTTAGCTAGACCTTGGCCTTTGATGAGTTTAGTGGGTTTTATCTCTAAATCATATTCAAGGATAATAGAAATCCACTTACCTCTCTTACCATCTGGGTCCTGTGTTAGAATGTCCTTTTTGCAATAATGTGTGAGTGAAGGATGTATACCCTAAAGTCTTTCAATGCTTTCACCAAAGCAAAAGCTTGTTTTTCCATAATATTGTACTTCAATGGGGCATCCCTCAATGCCTTGCTAAAGAATGCAATAGGCTGCTCTTGTCCTTGTGGGTTTTTCTATAAAAGGATAGCAGCTATGGTATGTTCTGATGCAAACGAGAAGATATAAAAATCTTTTGAAAAATCAGGGCTTATGAGAACCGGTGTTTTGGTTAATGCTTGTTTTACCAGTTCAAAGGATGTATTTTCTTCCAAGGTCCATTTTACACCTTTCTCCTTCTTCAACATATTTGTGATATTCCTAAGGAGCTCAGCTAAGTTTGGGATGAACCTTCTCAACAAGTTGATCTTTCCAATGAAAGACTGCAACTCTTTGATGTTTCAAGGATGAGAGATTTGCAATATGGCCTCAATCCTCTTTGGATCTATCTTTATAACCTCTTCTGAAATGATGTGCCCAAGAAGTTTCCCTTCTTGGAGACCAAATAGTGTCTTCTTAGGGTTTAAATATATACCAAAATTTCTGCATTTCTCGAAAACCTTTCTTAAATGTTCTAAGTGCTCTTCATCTGTTTTTGAAAACACAGTAACATCATCAAGATATATAATGATGAAGTAGCCCAATTCTTCCGAGAATGCTATGTCCATGGCTCTTTGAAAAGTTGCCCCAGCATTCATTAGACCAAAGGGCATCTTCACATACATGAAGGTGCCCCAGGGTGTAGTAAAGGCTGTCTTTAATTGATCATTAGGGTGGACTAAGATCTGATTATACCCTGAATAGCCATCCAGCAAAGAAATTCTTCTAGACCCTACCACCCTTTGTAAAATATGATCCATTTTTGGTAAAGGGTAGTTTTCTTTTAATGAAGCTTTGTTCAAATCTCTAAAATCTATGCAAAGCCTGATTTCTCCATTCTTCTTCCTAACAGACACCAGATTAGAAACCCACTCAAAATATCTAATAGGGACAATAATGCAAGCTTCATACATCTTCATGATTTCCTTCTTAACCAAAGGCAACTGTACAGGGTTTATTCTGCGCAGTTTCTGTTTGAATGGTTTTTGGTTTTCTTTAATAGGGGTTTTGTGCTGTATTATTTCAGTGTCATAAGACTTAAGATCTTCGTAACTCCATGCAAAAACATCAGAAAATTCCTTAAACAGCTCTATGTATTTGAGTTTAATGTGAGCTGGCAAAGTTTTGGACAGTTTGATCATTTTCAGTTTTTCCTCACTGCCTATATTGCATTCCTCTACCTCAGTCTCTACAGGCTCCAGTTTTGGTTTATTTTCCACATCGTTAAAATCGAACAACTCTTCCAAAGGTGCTAGACCACTTGGCAAACCTTCATCTTTAGAATGCAGAGTTTCTATTTCTTCTATTTCTGATTCTGCACTCAATTTTGTTTTGTTTCTGCGTTTGCTAGTCTGAAGGTTAATGTTGACAAGCTCAGGAGAAGGCTCTTCCTCACCAAGAAAATTTTCTTCACTGCAGTCTGTATCATAGTCTGAATCTGAACTATGCAGTTCAAATTCATTTCTGAATTGCATGAAGTCTTCTATTTGTTCATCTCCGTCAAAAACCTGCCAGTATTTTTTATTATTAGGCATAGATGGTCTAAATTTTATTTGAGGTGAACAATCATTGATCTGATATGGCGTTAAACACGTCCTAGCTGCAAAGGCTAAATTGTGGGCTATAAGATTTATTTTCCTTGGTACAAAAATTAGCTTGGACTCCTCAAACGTTTTCAAAAGATCCATGACGTCATTCCTGTAGGCCTTAAGTCTGGGATGATTTGCATTATACTTCCCATTGACTTTCCTAATTATTAACTTCGAATCCCCATATACATTAATTCTTTTGGCTCCTAACTTTTTCAGCAACTGTAAGCCTAATAGCAGGGATTCGTATTCCACTATGTTGTTTGAACACTGAAAGTTTAATTTACATGAAATACATTCTGTATGATTGTTTTCAGCGTTAGTAATCCAGACACCTGCACCAGCATTTGTTCTAGTGCATGACCCATCAAAATACATAGTCCAGAGAGGATCATTTTCAGTTTTATCAGTTTGGTGCATGTCCTTTGTATGATTTGACTCCTTAAGTTTTTCATCGGGTTGAGGATTGTTCTCTTGATTGTCAAGATTTAAGTTTGATGGATTGATGATTTGTAGTTCAAAACCTGTGCTTGGTTTGCTAAGGTTTTCGAGTACAGCAAACTGCTTCGACACTTCAATGCTGCATTCTTATTCCTTCGTTTTAGCCATTGATCCTGTTAAAGTGATTTGCTCTGTGAGGGTTTCATCATTAAGCATGATGAAAGAATCGAGGCATGTACTCATGGAATACAGAGGGGAGTTTTGAGGTCTGTCTTGACTTTTAACTGTGTATTGCATATGATACTCCCTGTAAAGTCTTCTAGTTTGATTGAAAACAGGGATAGTCGCATAGGTCATGTCCATCTGCATAGTCCCCTGTAACTTAGCCCCCCAAGATCTCGATAAAAGCATTCCATACTTTGGGGGTACATCAGCCACAAAAATATCCATAACTAAGCATTTGGCTGGAATCTGGGCTAAGTTAACACAGAGGTCTTTGATTAATCCTAGACATTTCACTCTGCTGGAATCAAAGGAGTATAGGTCCTTATAAGGTCTAGTGATTTCTAGACCTAGGCTCTCCATTACATCTTTTGGCATTAAATTATGAGAAGCGCCTAATTCGTGCATAGCGTTGTGCAAAATCTTGTCATGGATATTTAGACTTACATAAAAGGGAGGGACAGGACCCTCTTGAAACTTACCTTCAATCTTTGGACCAAAAATAAGCTCTGGTTGGTCATCATTAAGATTGAGCGTATCCTCATTTTCTTTTATGTGAAAAGCCTTCAAAATTTTGGACCTATATATATGTTGGGCAGCTAACTCGGTCAAGGGAACATATATTTTGATTCTTGAGATTTCCTGTTCCAGGCTGAAAGGAATTTGACCCTTTAAGGTGCTGGTTTCAGCCCTATTAGCTGTCATTTTATCAGCAACGTCAGTTTGTTGATTTTCTTTATTTACATTTGATACAGTTGTTTTAACAGGAGTACTAGCTGAAGTGTTACCACTACTGATGTTTGCACTCTGTTTTTCAAGATTTTGAGTGTCTTTCTCTTTACCTTTGCCAGAATTATCAACCACTGTTTTGTCTTTTTGTTTGACTGTCTTAGGCTTGGTTGTAGTGTTTGTTAGAGTCAGCCTTTGCAGCTTTCCTCCAGTGATCAAACATGCTCTTTCAAAGTGATTTTAAAGTGTCAAGGTCAAATTTTGTCGTTTCAATGAGTCTTCAAGCAAAATTTGGTCACTAGGCATTAGGTCTAGGGTTTGCTTTCACTCCTTCCAAAGTTGTCCAAATGTCATTCCATGTCACCATTCAGCTGAGTGTACCATCATTCAGAGGGTTGTCGTCATCATGTCAAGTTCCATTGAGTCATTTTACACCTTGTTCATGTTTCAGTTGTGCCTAGGTAAGGTCCATTTCCCTCTCCTAGGGTTTTGGAGGTAATTTCTCTTGGATGGTCAAATCGTCGGAAAAACTTGTATCCTGATGTTCACACACCTTCCCCTATCCTTAATATACCTTATTAAACACTTCCCATCACTGATATCCCTCAAATTCCTCATTTTCCCACAAACCCTAGTTTCTTGCCAAAACTTGGCAATTTTCTAGGCTAGGCCTGTGTTTTTCCCTTTTGGACCCCTTCCCCTCACTCAATCTCTGAGATTCCACTTTCCCCTACTTCCTAACATCCCTCCCTACTTCCCAAAATTTCCCCAAGAATTTAGAAGCCCTTTATCCCCTTCATTTCGCTTCATTTCGACAAAATCCCTTGTTTCACACATCGGGATAAGTGTTACTCAAAAGATGTTTCAGAGCAATCAAAGATGCATTTTGGAAACCTGAGAGAGGTTTTTTTCCACAACATGCCAAGGAAGAAAAACCTCCTTCACTTTTTACACAGGTATCATGGTTTTAGAGAAATGTCAAAAATACCGTTGCCTCAGGAGAATTGAATGCACCTCTGAAGTGACCTTGGGAAAATCAAGATTTCTCCTAGCATGGTTGGCCAAATGACTTGCATGATGAGTCAAATGATAACTATACAGAAATAACTTTCCAATTAGCTATCATGAGCTCAATTTTGAGTTGCGTAAGACCTTCCAAAGTTGACTGCAACAGCGCTCTGCCTTGAGGCAGCCTCATTCTGCTCATTTTGACTAGTGTTGGGAGATTTGATTTTTGACAGGGTAAATGGAATCCAAATTGCATAATTCCACTTGTGTTGGAAATTATACTCCAATATCTTTCCAACGAGCTATCAAACGCTCAATTTGGACACCGGGAAGGCCTCGCAAAGCTTCCCGAAAAATGCACTATGAGGCAAGAGCGACCCACTTGAGGGGAGCGACCCACTTGGGCATTTTTCACAGTGTAAAAATGAATGGGAGCAACCCACTTGGGGGGAGCGACCCACTTAAACAACAAAGCCCAGAAATTTTTTTTTTGCACCCAGTTTCGATTCGAATCAACTCCAGCTGCTTGCAAACAAGTTTTTATCATTGCTCAGTAGTTTTTAATGTGTTGGTGGTATCTTGAAGTCTTCAAACATTTGAATGGAAGAGAAAAACCCTACATACATGGCTGATTTGTTCTTCAAGGTTTTAAAGTATGTATGGATGGTTTTATGAGCATTTTTACCACCTTATATCATTGATATATATCCACCTTGGCATGTATGTTCAAAGCCCACTGTTTTCACATCCATTATACCAATGTGGTCTTCATTATCATTTTACCACTGTCATGACCTTTGTTCCATGATGTTCATGGACATATTATATCCCATTGCCCATTGATAACACGTTTTCATAACTTTTTTTTCACTGCCCATTGACATTTGTAACTCTGTTTTCATTTCCCATTGACAAACACAGTCATATGATGCATTGCTCTCTTTGACAAAATTTACCCAATATTCTAAGGGCTGCTTGCTACCATTTGTAAAGTTTCACTTGCACTTAAAACAGAGACTGTGTTTCTATTTCAATCCACCTAAAACAGAGCTGGTATCATTGTTTGTTTCCTTAATGGTGCTTTGACAGTGGGGGATATTTATTGGGTGTTGAAACACACATCATAACTCTGTTTTCACTGCATTTATATCAATATATACATATTGCAAATATCTTGTTCAAGGCCATGTCAGAGACAGAGTCAGTGTATGAGCAGGAGTCGAACAGTGACTCAATCGTTGAGGTTGATGCACTGAGATGGAGCATAGCAGTGCACCAGTAGTGGTAACATATCAGAGAAGCCACAGAGCTTTGTTTCAACATCACGACGAGTACTATCTCCACCCGGGGTGGAAGGGGTCTCGTTGACTTCATCAACAACGCGAGTACTATCTCCACGTGAGGTGGAAGGGGTCTCGCCTTCTTCATCAGCGTAGGTACATTCACAGGATCATGATGGAGACAAAGACACCAAGGTCCCATTTCTCATTTTCAACAGGTTGAACATACACATTGCTACATCATGACTGACAACAACACATCATACAACCGAGACAGTGTTTTCACCCCAGGAGCTGCATGCACCAGGAGAGCACTAAAATGGCGGAAAATGCCTGATCCACTCCGGATTTTGGTCGAGGCTTCATTAACTGAGCAAGATACATGATGGAGGATCTTCGCTCCGAATTTGGGCAAATTCGGAGAAAATTTTGTCATTTTCAAATTTTTGGGTCAAAAAACAGGTTTTGCAGTTAAGTGGGTCGCGCGCTCATGCGCTCACTTTTTTTTGGGACACTTGTTGGAGGAAATTTTTACATTTTTGGATTTTTCATGGTTAGTTATGCATCCTCTGAAGTCAACTTAGCATTTCATCGAAATCTGGATGGTCAAAAAACTCAAAAACACCATGAAAACCACCTTGCTGCCACCTTTTGCACCAGCAGGGAGTACCTCTGGGAGAATGAGGTTTTGGAGGGTCAAATGAGCTCCAAATTCCGAAATTTTACTTGGGTTGGATAGTCAACATCTAGGGCTTTCCAACGAGATATCATGAGCTCAATTTGGATGTCGGGAAGTACCTCAAATTCAGGCTGGAACATGAGCGACCCACTCGGCTCAGGAGCGACCCACTTGAATTTTTTTTTTCTTGAATATTCAACTGCCAGCTCATATTTTCGCCTAGTATGGACCAGTTTTGTTTGTGGATGGAATTTTTGGGTTTTTATGATGTAAATGTATATTGGGCATGTAACTTAGGCTTATTTTTATCTTTTCTATAAGATTCACTCACAAAAAGGGTAAAAATCATGTAATGGATCAGTTCCCACTCTTTTAGAGGCAAGTTGTTAGCTGCCTAGATTGTAGTTCCATGATTAGAATTGGTTGAAACTGATCCTTGAAGAGGGAATTCGACCCCTAGAGGTGGGGAAAGGGGTTAGAGTGATCTATATATTGTAATTTCTGAGGCATTCTACAGGTTGGACTCTTGGGATACTTTTGATATCATTGTACATACTTTCATATTTTGGCTAAGGAAAGATCAGGGGTTTTGCGGCACTTGTTGGGATCCTTGTGGTGTTCTGTTCTTGATGGTGTTTCCTCTTTTTTTACTGTAAGTTTCTTCATGTTTAATGTATGCCGTCCTTTCATTATGCTTCTGAACTAAATTGAATGAGTGAATAAGGTTGAATCCATTGTTTACAATGCTTGGCCTTTGAATTCAGTTAGTTCTATATGTTTTCAGCTGTTTGGAGAGGATCCAAGTTCTTCTTTGCCCTCTTCAGCTCCTCGTCAGTCTAATCTGTCCATATATCCAATCAAAAGCATCAAGTCATTCACCTACCTCGCCCCAACTTGAAATCTGCAAAGGTCTGACCTTATCCCCGGACCCAAAATTTGTTTTCCCATTACTCCAGCGAAAACCCAAAAAACCAAAAAAAACAAATATACCTATCTCTTTACTAGCCTAAAATCAGTTCTTATTGTAATTCATCTCGCATCCTATTGCTCATTTTCTCGAGATTGACGGAGAGAGCCCTCTCCTATCCTCGTAGGGCTAGCTACGAGGCTGAGCGTGGTTTGATGTAGCCTTGAGTTTACTTCATTTCAGCCTGAGGTAGATTTGAGTGCTAACAATGTTGTTTTGAGAAGATTTGTTAGAGGTTTGTTTGTTGGGGGTTTGTTGACTCGATCTACTTCTGAGTTCATATTCTTTTGAAGGTTCAGTCATGGCATTCTCCATGTCTTGACAACAATTTTCATTATCATCCCTTTTGTCATCATAAGGTGTGTAAATACCCCCTTTTCTATCATAATGAACCTCGAAGTCATCATCATCTACCCCAAATAGGTTCATATCATTATCCTCTGTTATTTCATCCATTTCCTCAACCTCAATTACATAGTTTTGATGAAAGGGAGGAGTGATCTGCTGATCATCTTCCCTAGGTCTGTTTGGAGGTTGGTTTCTTTTAACATTCTAATTCTGGTTTTGGTTTCTGTTTTGAGGAGCATTTTGATTTAGACTTTCTTGCGCTCTCTCAAGAATGCTCATTTTCTTCATCATTTCTTCCATCATTCTTTACATTTTTGAGCTTGAGGTAGTAGGGGTGGATTCCTCTCTAAAAGCTACTCTCTGTTCAGCTTTCATCCTTGCTCTCTTCTCCATTAAGTTTACTTCCACGGAGAGAGCACCTCTTTGCATATCTTCAAGGGTTGCAAAATCTCTTTCTCTCAGTGAATAGGTCATGTCAGCATCAAACCCTTCAGGAAAATTGTTTAAAGCTGAGCCCTGTGGAGGTTTTAGTTCAGGAGAAAGTGCATTATACACACTTTTAAATCTAGTACAATAGGCTTGTACACTTTCCCCAGGGTTCCTATGGAGATTGTTATAGTCAGCAAGAACTTGGAGAGGATTCTTCCTCACTTACCATTTGTTTAAGAATGTTTGATGGAAGCCTTGGAGATTGTTGATACTTTGGGGCGCTAAGGCTTTAAACCATTTTCTTACTTCTCCCCCCAGACTTTGAGAAAAAAATCTGAGTTTGACAAAATCGTCATCAATTTCATTTCTGTCAAAGTAGTCATTCATCTTGTCCACATGTTGCGATGCAGTTATAGTATTGCTAGCATCATACAATGGGATTTTGGACTGATAGTCCTGTGGAAGATTGACTAATGGTACAGGAAGGACTAAGGGAGCATACCATGCTGCCATGATATGTGGTGGGGGTGGGTTGACAAGAGGAGGTGTGGGCTGAAGTGGAGTTGTTTGAACAGTGGATGTAGGGCGAACAGAAATGGATGGAATAGCAGTAGATTGTTGAGCTGATCTTGGATGAGGGACACCTAAATTCAACAGAAAGTGTAAATCAGGAGGTGTTGATTCTCTGTTACCAAGATGTTTACTTGTTTCAGGAGATGGTAGTGAAGACTCAGACTCTAATTGGTATAACTCATCAAAGGACCTAGTTCTAAATGGATTTAATAGGTCAACTTGTGATTGTTGCAGAGCTGAAAGATTTTCAGGGACTGAATTAGCTCTTGGGGATGATCTGAAAACAGTTGAAGATTCTATCTTAGGAGACTTCCTAAGGATTCTTTCGGGGTTATCAACTATCTCAGGTGGATCAGGGTCAGGATGGGCTCTAGTGTGAATCTTTCTAGGAGCCACTATGATGTGTTTTTAGACCTAGATAAACCAGAAAAGTTCAACTAGATATGAAAATCTTTGAGAGGTTAACTAATCTGCTTTCACAATTTTAATCCTACAGTCCTTCAACTGGATTTGAATAATATTATAGTTGAAAATGTTCTTCCCATTGGAGTCTTAAGGTCTGTTTAGAATTGTGGAGTCGCCAGGTGGAAATTTTAGAGTGTGTCCAAAGAAGTACACTGTCCACCACAGTGCTTGTGAGACATTCCTTTTCAAGGATATCTCAAAACACAACAAACTCTAACCCGAGATTGTCTGGGAGGGCATTTACTGGATATTTCACCTCTAAAAGAGGATGAGATCCGGAGGCTACATGGCCCTTTCCAGACTCTGTCTAAGAGTATAAGGTAGAACACATCAAAGGTAAGTGATATGTAGGAACAAGTGCTTTACCACCAATCTGAAATTCTTTTTGGTATTTTCTGAATTGTTTTTATTTGTGGTTTGCAAGAATGTCCTAAATTTTCTTCAAAACTTAGCTACGGTTATGAGACAAAGAGAGTATATTCTTATGGCTAAGCCAGCTGATTTTTCAAGGTTAGATAAAAGCTTATAAGAATCCTAGGGTTCACCTAGTTTGTCACTGATTCAAACAAGTTTCATCATGATTACCATTTCTGTGGTAGTGCTTGAAAAGGCTGCTTTTTACTCACAAATTTTTCTTGAATCAAGGGTTTTCTGAGGTCTCTAAGATTTTATACAAACACTCATTCCCCAGTGGAGTCGCCGGAAATGTTAGGTCTCTGTAATAAGCAAGATTGGCAAAATTCCGATCACAGAGTTAACATCATTTCAACCAACTTTGGGATTCTAGCATCTAGACCTCCTTAATCCGGAGAGGGATCTCTCCAATATGTACAAAGATGGATTTGTATTTGAAAGTTTGGGGTAATAATATTAGGCTAGTTATGAAGTCCAAGGGTTTGTTTGGTTTTTTGGATGATTGAACATAGTTGCTGTCTGAGGCGGAAAGATCTGTATGCAAGTAGTTTCAAAAGTGAGAAGTTGCAAGTAACCAGAATAAACTTTGATCAAGAAGAAAGATGATGGCAGGTTTTCAGTCCATTGGGCTATGGATTCATAAGGGGATTTAATTGAAACAATCAGGTTCAAGAGTGGTCTATGGGGTAAGTCATCTATGCCTCAGGATCTCTTTAAGGTTTGATTTATGGAATGAAGTGATACATTAAGAAGGGGAAAATAAACAGATACAGAACAAAGAGCAGCCCAGGATCTGGTAAGTACTTTGAAACTAGCCAGCCTTTGACCAGGCACTTAGGAAAAACATAGAAGTAAAATAGGATCTGGTAAGTACTTTGAAACTAGCCAGCCTTCGATACACTTCCAATAGAAAACCTATGAAAAACAAAGGGAAACTTGAAAGTTAACCTTTGGAGTAGAGACTAACGGGTCGGGCTCACCACAAATCCTCTCCTAGCTCTTCTTTACTTGGTTTCTTTCAGGACAATCACAAATATAACATAGAATGGCCTAAGATCTGATAAGTACTTTGAAACTAGTCAGCTTTTAACACATCCTAAGGGAAACAATCAAATAGTTGAGAAAATAAGAAAGGGACTCAGGGCTAACCTTAGTTTCCTCAGTTCATCTTCACACAACATATATTGAAAGTAACATTTAAAAATAACATTCAGTCAAGGCAATAAGATGAGGGAACGCCAACATGCCTATGCCTAAACTGAATTAATCATTTCCAAATAACACAGATAGAAGAAAACATCTAAATAAATATTTCTCAGCCAGAGAAGGTTACTGGTATACAATAGGTCCTAACTCTGTTTAAACTGTTCTTTACAGCAGAAAATGAAACAAAATGGAAACAGAAATAAAACACAAGTTACAGTGAGAATAACATCACCATCAGCATAGACCAGGATCCCATAAATCAGCTTGTATTGATGCTTCAAACCAGTTACAATCTTCAAATCCAGTGTTTTAATCCATCTCTCTTCATAACCTAACCTATTTGTTACAAGCAGAGCTCTAAGAGCCAGTGAAATCATATCTACAATCAAGAGTCTTCAGCTCAGTTACAATTACAATGCTTCAGCAATTACATTAACAACCAACCCCTCACTCATCTTCTACTGAAGTATTTATAGAAAGATGAGGAGGTGAGATCTGATGAAAAGATCTCAAAAACCAATTAATACAGATATTAATGTCTTCTTAGCCTTCGAGAGGCTCAACGAAGAACTATACAGGTGTTCCACTGTATTAAATGATTCACACTCATGAATTTAGCTCGGTGAGAGCTTCATTCGACTTTTGAGGCTCTGTGTATCACTAGGGTTTCTCTGCCGACATTCTGTCATTAATTTCCTGGCAGAAATAGCTCTTCGGCTGCGTCAGGGTAAAATATCTGATCCCAATCAATAACTTTTTTTCTTGATTGAATACTTTGAGGCACAGGTGGCACTGTAGTCACTGGGAGGAATCAATTCGCCTCCATCTGTGGCGGTGGAGGGTTTTTCTGCTAAAACACTTTAGGTTTTTCTTTTAATCTGTGTTTTAGATTGGGGATTAGGCTACTGATAACTGTCTCAGCTGTAATCCCAACTAATCTGTCCATCAATTCTCTGTTGCGCTCTGTCTTCTGCAACTGATACTCTTTTTCTGCACTCCATTTGATGTTTTCAGGTTTAACGGGGGCATTCGGCACCAAGGCTCATGAAATCTTGCTGGAACACGTGTATCTATACCCGGTGATTGAATTCCTTATGTATTTGAAGGCCGGAGGATCGTCATCCTCGGCCTGCGAAAATTTCTTCATTTTAAGCGAAAAAACCTTAGAATCTGCAAAAAACAAACGAATGTTACAAAAATCCTGCGTTTATAGGGAAATCTGCATCGGAGGATGTGCAGAGGAAGGAGGGTCGTTGGATGGCATCATCCAATCGCTAGGATTTAATCTTAGAATGGTCGAAAAAACATGGGGGGAGGAGGATTAAATTAGAGTTGTCGATTCGCGCCGAGATCGACGGTCGGGGATGACTATGGGGGGTTTGGATGTACGGAGCAAAAAACTTGGGGGCATACCCCCGTAGTGAAACTGCGCCGTTGATCTGGATTAGTTTGGATGGTCAAGATGGAATAAGGGGGTGTTGAAAGTCAAATGTGGGGAATCTGGAGGATGAGTTTTGGACCGTCGATTAGATCAGATCGACGACGGAGATGTGATTTCCGCGCGACGATGGCCTTTTTATCACGCGCGCACCTTTGTTACCCATCGCACAACTCTGGTTAGCGCTGACCATTTGATGAGTGGGCCCAGATCGGACGGCGGAGATCCATTTCATTGGGCATCCCCGGTCCGGACGTTAATGCGCGGGGACGGCGGTTTTAGAAAATGGTACGGAGGACACGTGGCGCACAGCGTATGGAATCGCTGGCCGACAGGAGAAAACAGCCTTTGGCATGAATGCAGTGCGGAAAAGACTGCCGGTTTTGGGCAAACAGCATACGGGAGGTGGGGACCACATGGTAAGTCGGGGTCCGCACCATCTGATCTGCGGAGCAGATCGACGGTCGAGATCGCTCCACCATTTACACGGCGGAAAATTTCCGAAAATAAATTAAAACCCAAAAAACGATTTTACAAAGGTTTTTCAATGGTTTGGCGGAGAAATATTAAATTTAAACGGATAAGCGCCTGACGGGTTTAGCATTCGGTTCTGGCGCTCGGGCGCATGGACGAAAAAGGGTTAGAGGCTTGGCCCGAGGGGGCTCAAGCCCAGAACATAGAAAATATGCATTTTCTATGGTTTTTCAAAGGAAATTAAGGTTACGGTAAGGTTAAAAGGTGGGTTTTCAACCTTATAAAATGAATTTTGATGAGGGGAAAAGGAGAAACATAGAAATGATGGATTTTCATGGGGAAATGGAGGGATAGAAAGGAGGTTAGTTTTGAGGGGAAGGAAGGGGAAAAAGATGTTTGTAGCAGTATTTGATTTTGGATTTTTGTAGGATTTCAAAGGTTTTCAGGATGTAAACAGCAGTGTGGGATACTTGGACAGAGGCCTGAGGCCTTCAAGAGTCTTCACGAGCCAACAGTTTTTAATAGGGAAAAATTTTTCCTTGAAGGCTCAAAACAAATTTAGCCACCTTTAGTATGATCAAATTTTACAGGTGGCTAACACTTTGCACCTATCGCAAGGTATTCTTACATAAGGACCATCCTTTCTCTCTAGCACAGATGAGCTAGCGCATTCATCAGATGGATGTGAAAATTGTGTTTCTAAATGGGATCATTGAGGAAGAGGTGTACATAGAGCATCCTGAAGGTTTCAATATCTTCAACAATGAGTCACATGTGGGCCGACTCAAAATAGTGTTGTATGGGCTGAAGCAAACAACCCGTGCTTGGTACACTCAGATAGACATCTATTTCACCATACTAGGCTTCACAAAAGTGAAGCAGATGCAAACCTATAACAAATTATGGTGGAGGGTAAGATTTTAATCATTGTTATTTATTTTAATGATTTAATATTGACTGGTGATGAGCAGCTAATCCACTCATGTAAGGAGGATCTTGCAAGGGAGTTCAAAATGAAGGATATGGGCCTCCTTCATTATTTCCTTGGATTATAAATATGGCAGGGAGATGGTGAATTTTTTTTTGTCTCAAGGCAAGTATGCAAGGGAGATATTGGGTAAGCTTCACATGGAGGGCTGCAAACCCATTGATACTTCTCTTCCAGGAAATTGGAGTAAAGAAGATGCTACTTCTAGATAGGTAGTGGATACTACTGTCTATCGACAATTAGTGGTTTTGCTAATGTATTTAGTGAACACGAGACCAGAAATTTTCTATGCGGTTAACCAGCTGAGTCAAGCTATGGTTAAGCCTACCAAGCTCTTTCGGAAGGCAGGTAAGAATGTCTTGAGATACCTGAGGGGCACATCAGAGTATGGTTTATGGTACAAACAGATGGATGGAGTGAAGTTGCATGGCTTCACAGATTCAGATTGGGCGGGCAATCCATCAGATAGAAAGAGCACATCAGGGGGGATCTTTAGTATCGGGTCTACAAATGTTTCTTGGTACAGCAGGAAGCATATATCCATGGCACTCATTTCCACAGATTCAGAATACAGGTAGCGAGTCAAGCCGCATGTGATGCTATCCAGATGAGAAATATCTTGGTTGGTTTTTTTTGTTCTCATATGGATCCGACAGATTCATTGTGATAATCAGAGTTGCATTAAACTGTCGATTAATACTATGTTTCATGATATATCTAAGCATATAGATATTTGGTACCATCATCTCAGATATTATGTGCAGAGGAGAATCATGTTTCTTCAGTACATTCCTACAGAAGACCAGGATACAGATATTCTGACGAAGGCGCTCACTAGAAGAAAATTCGAATACCATAGAGACATGATCAGGGTGAAGGATAATCCCTTTCTTGTTGAGAGGGAGTGTTGATATTCAACAAGACGATCCTAGTGAAAATTAAGCACCTATGCTAGAATGGAGCCTTAGGTTATTTTTAGGTGTATGTCTATCTATAGATGTATGTGAAAATTTTATTTATAGAATGCATGTATATTTATAGATGCATGCCTACTATTACTATCCCTTAATATTAGTTGGACAATAAAATATATTCTATTCTCAATGAGCACTTGGAAATAGTTAACTAAAGTGGAAAATCAGTTAGCTAAAGGAATTTCAAGTTAAGAGGTTGGTTGGTGGGACATGCAGGTTGACTTAGTTGTAACTGAGTGATTCAAAGTTGTAACAGAGTTGGAAGTGCAGTTATGCAAGTTGTAGAGTGGTTTAACTCAGTTAAGTGAGTTAAACATAGTTGTGCTAGTTGTAACTGAAGATACACTAGTGAGAGATAAAGTGAATTAACTATTAATTAATTCACAATTAGTGGTCTCACATGCAACTGAAGATTTACTATTATTAACTGCATGCATGTCAGATCCGGTGGAGACCGAGTTGAGTTCTAGGTGAAAGGGAAGTAAACTATCAGTTTTGACATTATCCAGTTGCACACATGCAACCACACACACATTGGATGTGCCCATGAGGATTTCACAGTCAAGGTAGCTCCACAAATTTATGGGCCTTGCCAACTTCTACTGCAGGTTCGTGTTGGGATTCTCTCATATCACTTGGCCTTTGAGTCAAGTTAGCAATGTAGGGGAAAAAATAAATTTCTTTTGGTTCATACCCAAATAGAAGGAATTCACCGAGTTGAAGCATTGACTTTTCTTTGCACCAGTTCTCATATTACCATACCTGCAATAAGAATTTGAGATTGAGAAAAATGCCTTTGAATATGCTATTGGTGTAGTTCTCACTCAATAGGGGCATCTGGTGGCATATCATAGTGAGACAATTTCTAACATAGTATGAAAGTATCCCACCTATAACAAAGATATGTATTCCATTGTGCAGGCTTGCCAAAAATGGAAGCATTACATCTTGGGGAAGAGAAAAATAATCCACACACACCACTGACACTTGTAGTTCATACAGACACAAGGGAATTTTCAGAACGATCCCCATCCGAAATGGTCCACATACCTGTAACAGTTCCATGAAAATTAAGTACAAGAAGGAAAACACCAAAAATGTTTTAGATTGCCTCAACTGACCATTGGGCATGGCACTAACCATTGTACTCAACTCTTTCATGCAAGAGAACTTAGGGTGGCTGACTCTTTACAAGAGTGATCCAGAATTTGACAACACATATCAACCACTCCTGGAAGGAAAGAAAGTTCCAAATTATCATCTTTAGGATGCACTATTATGCCACCTAGGAAAAAAATGTGTTCCTTCAAGTGAGCATGCCAAGATGATTTGGGAAGCGCACTACAGTCAGGTTGCTAGACATTTCAGGGTAGAGAAAACAATGGAAATATTGTAAAACTATTTTTATTGGCCGAACCTTCGACAAGATGTTGGGAAGTGTTGGAGAGGGGTCCCCTAGGATTGAACTTGGATACATTTTCAATATATTTTTGTAAATATTTTGTAATTTTAGTCATGCGCAGCACAAGTCAAGGGGCTTTGGGCTGGGTCAAATCCCCTCATGTATTGTAAGGGGTAAAAAGGGTAGAAATAGGGGCTGCAAACCATAGTTTCTGGACCTTAATGAGCGTAGGATAAAATTATAAATAGGAGTCTAGATATAGTCAATAGGATATATCTGATGTTTAATGCAAGCGATCTGGATTTATCTTGATATTTTGTGTGAATTGTCTAGGTAGAAGGCTCCTGCTGGCTATGTGCGCGGAGACCTTAGTCCTGCTATGTGCAGACCCCGCTGGCTGTGTGCAGAGGTGAAATCAAGGTTTTGTAAGGAATATAGAGACTGTTTATTAATAAAGAACTGTTGTTACTGATATCTGAATCCGAAATGCATCTGTTATTTACTTTATGATCGTTTCAGCATGTTATTTTTTATTCTTGTGTTATCTGTGTTTAGATCAATTGTGCAACTTCTTCTGGCTTTAGATGAATGGTTATTGAATCAATCTAATATTTTTTAACTCTAATACTATCTATTAATGATTATTACATGGATTGGGGACTCCAATTTAACCTGCGTGCAAGATATTCTGCATATTTGACCTGAATCTGTCTGTTAAGGGTTTCCTAGTTAGGGTTTCTGTTGCGAATATTTGTTCATGATTATTTTAGATCTCAAGGCACCCACATCATTTAATTCTCTCTCAGGGTGTGGAAAACTGGTTCCAACACCCCCCCATACTGCTTCGGGTGAAACTTTGACTTGCGCAAGTGGGTCATTGCCGAAAGAGCCAGTAGTAAGAGGGGTTCGTTGGTGAACCTCAACTTCGAACATGGGTCAGGACTCCTCAAGCCAAAAAATGGTTCCGTTGCTGGGACCAGGATCATTTTTGAGAGAGACTATATGTTGTGGCAATCCTTAAAGCCTCAAAATAGAGGACTGGTTTGAGAAACAGATTCAAGAATTTTCGCTAAAATAAAATAGAAGTAAGAAGTTGTCTGTTGAAGAGTGTAAAAAAAATTATATTTTTACAGAGGTTCACGAGATATTCTTCGTGACATTTGCACACAAATTATAGGAGTGGTTGTCAAGATTAACAGAGTTCCAAACCTATTGCAAGGATGACAAGGTCACATAGTGGACGTCTGAATTGATCTAACAGTTGGAAAAGACTGATAATTCCATCAGTCGGATGGTAGATCACTAGGTTGAAAAAACCTTGGGTGGGTTTGTGACAAAATTTGCAGTATATCAGTTTGTGTCGTATTCTGAAGCTGAAAGAAGGTTTTTCAAGGGATTGAAAGGTAAATTTTTACGAACCTTTCCTCTATTGATTAAAATTATATTGTGTGAGAAGGGTGTTTTGTGCAACCACACTAATTGAATGACCCTTGATAATATCGAAATCACTACGCGTAGTGGAAAATATTATCGGTTAAATCAAAGAGGGGACTGATCTGTATACAATTCTCTGAGAGGTTCACCAAATAGAGAGAGTAGCGAGGCTATGCGAGCTGAGGGTAGCCCTCCTGCTATGCTGCAATTGAACTCGCATAGGGGTAAGACATCTCTTACCCCACCTCCACCGCCACCTATAGAAGATATGGTGCGCATATGAAGCTTGTAATATCCCAAAATGGGAATGCAAAAATGCATAAGCACAATTTTGGAATAACAGGGAGAAATTAACTCATAAAATGTGTTGAGAAACACATAGCCATCAAATGAATATAACAGTAGAAAAAATTATCTCCTCTACATCATCCCAAGTGGGGAAAATGCAACAATTAGACCATAAAAATGTTATTTCCAGGAAATTACGCTGTAACAAGGGGAAATAAAACTTCTGTTCCTTAGCATATATATATATATATATATATATATATATATATATATATATATATATATATATATATATATATATATATATATCAAGCCCTTATATATGAAATGGAATCGTAAACAACTCTTTAATGGTTAACCAATTAAATGATTCTCACTAAATCAATAAAAATTCCCAAACCCCATGACTTAAGCTATGCATAATTTCTGAAGCACATGATAGTGTTATTCTATGAGGTTTTCTTCCACATTATGATTTACATTCATAGATCTAATTTTTTATTGAACAATATGCTAAGAAAACAGAGATCTGACCTCCTTAATACATTATAGAAATAACCCACTAAGGGTTTCTTGGAAGCTTGAGTACAAAAGAGAAAATCTGAATATTTAGCTATGAAATAATGCTATATTACTAAAAAATTACATAAAAATATATGCATAATACAATAGAGGTATGAGAATCCCTTCTTCTAGCTTTCCGGGAGAAGGGTTGGCCCTTTCCTTAGGAAACTAGCTCAAAAACAAGGGCTTAAACCCTGCTGCTGCAATTTTATGTAAAATGACATAGTTACTGCAAGGGACTATGATGTAGGAGATGAGGAATACTTTTACCAAGTTCCAAGATGTGAAATGAGCCCAAAATCCTCCTAGCTTATCTCTCAAACTAAGGAAAGCTCCCTCTACTGAGAAACAGACCTGGAAGAGGTGTTATCAATCCTCCACTGTAACACCTTGCAACAAAACACTATTATCTACAGAAATAACACTATAACTGAATACTAATTCTTGGCCTCAATCCTGGATGTGGAGAAATACAGTGAAAAACTCTCCCAAGAGGCCTCTCAAGTGAAGAGGTGGGATTTTCACTCGGGAACACCCGGTGCTAAACATCATAGCAACCCTGCTAAACAACAAGAGGAAGCAATAGTCTAAGAAAACCAATATCAAATGATAATCTCAAAAAATGATCTCAAATGGATGCAATCCTCTTCCTTAAGTATATTGTGAGCTTTAATGTCCTTTTCCCCACTCAATTAGGTCATTTCCTTCATGAGGTTCACCTCCCTCCAAAACTGCGTTATTTTCTAATTAATCTCCTCTCCTCCTTAACAACGTTGTTGACTTGGTCAAAGTTGACTGAATCAACATGATCCAAACCCTGTTCACAGATGGAGGAGATTTATTTAGCTGCTACAAAGGTATCCTTTCATACTTAAAGTGTTTTAATTTTTTCTCAAGAGACTTATGGGCCTCCTCACCCACTTATTCACCTACCTAGTGATAAAACAACTATAATATTCCATTTAGCTTGAAGGCTAAATTTTTGGAATATTATAGTCCTCCCCTCCAAAATGGTGCTTGTCCTCAAGAAACTATATAAGGAGAGCATAATTCCTCCCCTCATCCTCTTGTGGCCTCGTCATCAATATTCCCCACCACTGCTCAAAATAAACTGCAACAGATCTGCCCTCCAATGTTTCCTCCCAAGTATGCAAAACCACATGGCTCACATCATAGAAATGTGGAAGGTATAAGTGGAAACCTTATTGTTTTCCAATGGCCTCATCAAGGTAGGAGTGATGAAAAACATGGGGAATCTCATTCCCAATGAGCGACTCCCACACCCATGCTATCATCCAAATGAAATGAGCCATTCTAGGTAGATCATCAAAGAGATCCTCAACCCCCGGTTCATAAAATGTGTTGGGGCTGCATGGAGAGATTGGATCCTCCCACCCAAGTGGTTTCTCTATCCATTTATGGTAAGTATGGGGTTGCTTCTGATCTTGGGCTGAAATGTTATGGCCTCCAAGAATGGCCCAAGATACCCCACCAAACAAATAAGCCATGAAGTGCCTCCTCCAAAACCTCAAACTCTCCAGATGGCTCTTCCCACATGGAGAAAAGAGATATAGTTTGGAAATCATGGGCTACCCATTACTTCCCCTAAAACATGAATCATGTAAAGTAGGGAGAAACGTACTCCCAATGGGCATATCCAACTCATCTAGCACTCTCCAAACAAAGCTCCCCATGAACATAAGAATATCAGCAAAATATGGAAGCAAAAACCAATGAAAACAAGCTACCATATGATAACCGGAGAGTGGATAATATTTCCACACATGGAACCAGCACAGTGCATCCCTTGCCTACATCAAAACAAGTAATAACAAGTGATATCCCAGCCAATTTTTTGCTACCACAATCATTCTATAATATAAAAACATGAAAGTACAATGTGGTGTCAATGGTGCACACCAAAAATCACGTGGCTTCCCCCACAAACCACCAATAAAATAACCAATCTCCGTGCTGCAAGTGGCTTCAAGTACATCATCATACAATATGCAAGAATAAATAATCCTCCTTGGTAAAACATGTTTCTCATATAAAGTAAAGAAGTACAAAACATAATGTGAAATTATACCTTCTCCGCCATATACTTGGGACCTTGAGCAGAAATGGCTCAACCAGAAATTCTCCCTCACCTCCAAAGAGTAGGGAAGTGGTTGTGACATCCTATATATCACCATTTGGGTTATGCATCTCTCAATATGCTGAAATATATCATTCTGGATGCCCTCCCCAAATTAACTACTCTGCCAAGGAAATATATGCATCAAAGTGCATGAAAAGGAGGTTCTCATGTGCTGCATGTAGTAGCTTCTCCTTGAGCTCAGAAGCTCTTGTCAAGAAGAATCTTCCATGAGAATAGATGATTACATCATCCACTCTATATCTATCATCTCCATCTGGGTCATCAAGAATCATGCAAACACCAAGATCCTTGGAGTACTCTACCAATATTTGAGACCTCCAATATGGATCAATCCTCCTAAGAGACAACGTTGATGATTTGTAATGTGAAGCTCCCCACACGTTATTGTCTTTTCCTTTGACATCCCTCATTCCAAATTCATCCTCCATTGCTTACATGCCCATCATGCATCTACTCATGCTTAAAAAGAAGTAGTTATATTTGGAAGTTGGCCTCCCATGAGAATCTCCCATCCAAAAAGAATCTCCCAATATTGACCAATGTAATCATGAGTGGCCTCCATCTATTCCAATGTATGGAGGATTCCTTCATTAAATGAATTACCCTATGTTTCTCCAAATTCATGGAGCAGATCCCTTGCACCATGAAGGTGCCATCCTCCATCATTGCAACAAGTTCTGCCAGCGCAGTATATGTAGTGAAAGTGGGTAATGCTGAAAATGGAAGAATGTCTCCCTCCTCCTTGGGACTATCCCAAACTCTCTGCACTGTACTAGACTCCTCCAAAGCCTTCACCTCTCCGGATTCTAAGAGTGTTGAACAAAATGGCAAGATGTCTCTTACCAACTCTAGATTTGGTGGCCTCCTGGGTGGAATGCCTCCATGTAATGAGACAACAATGTCAAGACTAGACTGTACATATGGTTGGGAAACCTTGCCCTTGCCCTCACAGTGTAAATCAGTCTGCCTCTTCTTTGCACCAGTTCTATGAAATCAATAGGGATGTGTGCTTCTCATTAATTGATGCTGACCTTCCTCCCTACCTTCTCCTTTTATCTGCAATGTCTCACAATCATGTTGCTCATTGATTTTGCTTTGTCCTCCATATCTGAGATCCTGGGGAATTTCTTGCAATGATACAAGCATTCCTCCTATTGGAGCATGTGCTCCTCCTTCCTCTACATGAGGGACTAGATATGCTCTAGATGTGACAGTGTTGTTCCCTGTAATATCCCAAAACTGGTATTTTCTATGACAATAAGAATACCTTAAGGTATTCCAAAGTTGGAGAGCATCAAGCGATCAACTCATGTAGTTTATTTAAACACATGTCTTCTATAGAACAATCACAACGAAAAACTATGCCTTTTTACAATTTCACCAAGTGGGGAAAAGCAGCAGTTTTGGCCCCAAGAACATTATTTTTTGAATATTGAGTTATAACAGTGAAAAATAATGGTTGTGTCCCTTAGAATAGAAAATATAGTACATTCATGCAAAATATTTTCAGAAACAAATTCCTTTAGCCTAGTTAAACATGCCTCCCATGCTCAAAACAACTTAAAATTGACAAAACCCCAAGACTACAAAATACTGGAGTTTATGCATAAGATATTGTGCAGTCTAATCGAGGTAAAACTCAGAAAATAGAGAAATAAATAATATCTTTTTATTAGATTACTCAATGAGGCATAAAATCAGAGATCTAATCTCTTTTACACAGATCCAAGAAGACCCGGCAAAAGTTTCTTGACAAAAAAGATATACAAGAGAAAGCTGCTGCAAATTTGTGGCTGAATAACACTATATAGCTAAATATCTGCATAATAATAGTTGAACATACAAATAAATGGCTGTAGAATATTCTTCTAGCTCTCCCAAAGAAAGGATGATCCTCCTCTTGGGAAACTAGCTCCTCAAAATGGGGTTTTGACCCCTCCCATAACACACCTTAAGAAATAACACAGTTTTATGAAGGGAATTCATTTTTGATGAAGGTAAGTGCTTGGCCCAACACCAAGTAGTGGAAAATTCAGATCATAAATCTCTTCTTAGATTTCTTAGACAAGATCTCCAAGAAAGAGTAGGGAATCCCCACCCTGGAAAACCCTTGCACTAAGCAGTGCAACAACTTAGCTAAACAGTCAAGTATGAAGGAAGTCTAAGCAGGCCACATAAAAATATAATCTCCAATATGTTCATATGCTTTCCATCTCCTTCATTATGCAATTGATGAGCTCTCTCACTAACGGTCCCACCCATTATGAGGTTGCTTCCATGCAAAGGCTCCTCCACAAAAAATGTGTTTTCCATCAAGGTGGTTCAATGTATCTAGAAAGATTTTTTGAATTAGTCAACCTTGACTGAATCTTCAAGCCCTGTCCCTTTTCACACTCAATGTGCCTTTATTTTGACTAGCTGGATTGATCCCTATTCACACTGAGCTGGATTTATTTAGGATCCACTTCTTCGAAAATAAATCATGTTGACTTGGTCAAACTTGACCTTGTCCACATAGTCTAGACTTTTTTCACACATGTGGATGCTTGATCTGGTTATTTCATGATCCCTTTTCACATTAGGAGGGATTTTTATTCATATTTGAGCAAATTATGAGCCTCCTTGCCCATTTATTGATCAATCTAAGTTTTAAGAGAAAAATAAATATTCCCATTTTTTTTCCACAGAAAAAATCGAACCTTCTATTATAAAAGAGGGTTACATAGCATATGCGATGCATTTCTTTCCCTTTTCCAGAGATAAAACAGCTGTTTTTTGGATGAAAAACACCCTACAGCCTTGTCAAAACAAAAAGCTGCTGAAAGGAAGCAAAAACTGTGGCTTAAACTAACCCCCGGCTTCCATAAAGGAAAAAACATCGAAACAGGGTATAAATAAGCCCACCACTGTCCAAAAAACCAGCAAGTAAAAACTGTACTGGCGTATATAGTGCTGATAAGTCCAAAAAAATATGATTACTCAGGCCTCCGATATACGGAAAACAGCATTGAGTTTTTTAACAGTTTTATAGTAATAACAGAGTTTATAATGCTGGAAAATATACATATCAGAAAAAAACAGTGAGGAAAGAAAGCTATTAACAGCTACCAAGATTAAGCAAAAACCGGAGGGGCAAGTCTTCTTGCCACTCCATCCACTACTTCATCAACTGTCCATGAATCCAAAACCTGCTCAATGCCTTTTTTAGAAAGGCTGTCTGCTTCAGTGTTTCTTTCCCTGTAAATGTGACAAATTGTCAGCTCATCAAAACAACTTTTAAGACGAAGAATTTCAGCAAGCAAAGGGGTTAAGAGATAGTTCCTGCACTGATGTGAGCCATTTGCCCACTTGACTGCATTTTGAGAATCCCTGAAGATCTGGACCTCCCGCGTATTAAGCAAGGAGAGCCAACATAATAGCAGATGTAAGGCTTTGAGCTCAGCAAAATTGTTTGTTCCGGTACCAAGTCCAATGGAGGCTTTGAGGGAAATTCCAGATGGGAAATATATGACCAGGCCAGCTCCACAGCTTTTGTTTATATCAGAAGCTCCATCAAAATACGCCCACGGCATGGTCCCTTTTATATCTTCCACCTGAACAGGTCTACAGCTAGCTGAAGTTGAGGGAAGTGGTATACTTTCGTAGATGGCCACTCCTTCAGCTGCAAGTCTTGCGATGGGAAAAACAGAGTCTTTGAAGATGCAATGATTTCTGGCTATCCACACCCCCCAAACAACCAGCAGGGGCAGAGTTCTGACTTTGTCATTGGGAGCCTGCTGCCACCAATTGGTCCAGGCCTCTGATATTTGTTCCCCCTCCCAGCGGAGGGGGACCTTTGTTTGTCTTACCATTTCATTCCAGAGGCTTTTTGAAAAAGGGCATGCAATAAAAATATGTTGGAGATTTTCCTCACTCGCCTTACACAAGGAACACCATCCTGGACCAATCTTCCCCCTTAACTGGAGATGATCCCATGTAGGTACTTTCTTACGAAGAACACACCAGAAAAACAACCTAGTCTTTGTTGGTCCTTTCAGTTTCCACAAAGGCTTGGCCCACCATTTTGGCTCCTCCCACCCCTTCTGAGACATAAGCCAATCATAACCCATCTTTGGAGAGTAGAAACCTGATTTGGAGTGCACCCATCTCAGCTCATCCGGCTCATTTGTAATTCGGATATGTGAATTCAACAGACCTGCACGGAAAACCCCCCATTCCTCATGCCACCTTTCTTCTAAAGCAAGTGCCTCCTCAGAAAACCACTCCTGCCTCCAAATTGAAGAGTTTGCGTTATCAGCAACTTGACTGAGGGAGAAAAGGCCTCTACTATTTAAATGTTCAAGCAACTCTTTTGAAAGAGCATAAGAGTCCGAGCAGCCCACCCATGGGTCCCTGCCCAGTCTAATAGATCTACCATCACCCACTTTCCAGGCCAGGCCTTTTTCTATAACCTGAACAGCAGCCACCAAAGCTTTCCAAACCACAGAGGAATCTTTTGTTGATTTGGTAGGCTGTCTTATCCAATCTAGAGGCAAGGCTGGGTCAATATACTTCCTCCGAGTCACAGCTGTCCAGAGATTGTCTGAAACAATCAGTCTCCACGCAAGTTTTGCTGCTAAGGACTGAGAGAAAGGATGCAGATCCTTTATCCCCCACCCCCCCCATTTTTTGGGTCGAACAATCTTGTTCCAGGCAACCCAAGGGGTGACATAATCCTTCTTCTGGCCAGCCCATAAAAACCTGCTACAAACTTTATTTATTTTCAGCAAAATACATTTAGGCACCCAAATTAGACTAGCCCAGTAAACTGGGATGGCCAAAAGCACTGATTTAAGCAACACAAGCCTGCCTGCCCTTGACAACCATTTAAAGCTCCAATGTTTCATTCTGTCTTCAATTTTTGCAAGGAGCCAGTTCCAGTCTTGGGCTCTGTAAGAGTCAGGTTTCAAATTAAAACCAAGGTATTTGAACATATCCTGAATGGACTTAACTTCAAAACCGAGAATCTCCTTTACTCTGCTTACTTCAAGGGGGGAGAGCCCTGCTGTCGTGACCGAAGATTTCTGTTCATTTATAACCAGGCCCGTGGCTTTTAAGAAGAGATCGAACAGCCTTTTAAGGCAGCTGCAGTCCTCCCGACTCCCATCACTAAAGATGAGTATATCATCAACAAAGAGGAGATGGGTCACCCATAGATTCAGCCCCACTTCAATTCCTTTCAAATCACCCTGTCTCTTCGCTGCTTTGATCATAATACTTAGACCTTCAGCTGCTAGCAGAAACAGAAGTGGGGAGAGAGGGCAGCCTTGGCGAAGTCCCCGCTGTGGGTTAAAGAAAACCGAAGCTGCCCCGTTGATCAGAACAGCAATCGAAGTCGAGGTAACACACACCATGGTCCACCTTACAAAATCATGCCTGAACCCCAGATGAGTTAGAAGGAGCCTTAAATACATCCAGCTGATTCTGTCGTAGGCCTTAGAGAGATCAATTTTGATGATAGCCCCTTTTTTTCTGCTCCTTTTTAGGCTGTGAAGAGTTTCCTGGGCAACACCGACAACCTCATGAATTTGCCTCCCATCCAAAAAACCAAACTGCTCAGCTGAGATGCTTTTGGAGAGGAAAGGTTTCAGTCTGGAGGCGACAATCTTTGCAATCACCTTGTAAACACAGGTGCATAGGGAGATGGGGCGAAAATCATTGAAAGAGGAAGGGTTGTCCGATTTCGGAATGAGTGTCAGAAAAGTTGCATTAAAAGGCTGATATACCAAACCTGAGACCCTTGATTCTTCTACCACCCCTGTCAGGTCATCTCCCAAGAGATCAAAAAAGTGGAGGAAAAATTCCACTGTCCAGCCATCCGGGCCTGGACTCTTCTCTTTTTGCATCGATTTTAGGGTAGACTCTACTTCATCCCTTGAGACCGGGGCCATCAGAAGATCATTACCTTCGTCTTCAATGAACCTTGGGAAAAACTGGGCTACTCTTATAACTTCAGCAATAGAGGCTTCCGCTGGAGCTTTAAACAGATCTTTGAAGAAAGAGACCCCGAGAGAAGCAAGTTCTTCAAAGGACCGTGCCTTTTCCCCATTTGCTTTTGGCAATTCCCAAATGGTATTGGCATTTTTCCTTCCTTTAGCATAATGCTGAAAGAATTTAGTATTTTCATCTCCCGCTTGAAGCCAGACAGCCCTACTTTTTAAGCGCCAGCTTTCCTCCTTTACTTGGAGAAGTCTCCTTCTAGCTGCCTCCAGCTCTCGAATTCTGTCACGAGATTCCACTGTGGCATAGCCCCTCCCATCCGGGGCTTCCAAGGTCTCCAGTTCTGAATTTATGACCCTTAGTTCCTCATCTTCCAGCAATGACTTTTGAGAAGCCCAAGATTTGGTGGCTGCTTTCAATAGCTTAAGATTATTCATAAACTCCTTACTTCGGCTTAAGTCCCCCTCTTCATTATGCCCATCCTTCCTCCAGGTAGTTTGAACCAGAGAAATAAAAGAATCATCAGACAACCAAGAGGCATTGAATTTGAACGGGGACCCAGGTTTTTTAAGAGATCCCTTAGCCTCCATCAGAATCAGGAAATGGTCAGAGAGGCCTCCATCACCCACCCAATGACGGAAGATAGCCAACTTCTCAAAAAGAGCTTCACCCAAAAGAAACCGATTCAGTTTCTTTCCAACCCAGTCATCACCAATTCTTTTATTGCGCCAGGTAGGTCTGGCTTTTAGAAGCGGGAGATCAATCAAATGGGAAGAAGCAAGCTTTGTAAGGAAAAAGTCTGTTAGAGGGTCTGCTCTGGCATTTTCTCCCCACGATTCGGAGACCCCCAAAGAGAAGTTTAAATCTCCTCCAATGATCAGATTAGGATGGTTAAGAAGAGACTTTTGAAAAAAGGAGGTCCAGAACCGTTCCCTTTCCTGGCAGGGCCCATAAACATTTAAAAGAAGTAAAGGAAAACAAAGCTCCTTAGAGTAAAGCTCCACTGCCAAAGTGTGTTCAAACCCCCAGGAGGAAATTTCTTATAGGTTTCCAACTCGAAAACCTGTGACCAGACCACCGGAGCGGGCATCAGCATCAGTTGCTCGAAAGAGCCAACCTGTCAAAGACTTTGAAAGAAATGCAATAATTTCCTCCCCCTTGCCGAGGGTTTCTTGAAGCATAAGTATATCCGGATTATACTGACTGATTAAGTTCCTGAAAGCTAGTTTTTTGGGTTGACTAGCTAACCCCCTACAATTGAAAGAAAGAAAAATCATTTCAGGGAATCTGAGGGTGGCTTTGCTGCTCTAAGCACCCCAGTCAAGGATTTTTGTTTCCCATCAACTATATCAATAATAGCCTTCTGCCTAGCTTTGGACATATTAGATTTCCTACCTCTGGTTTTTCTAGGCCCAATGGCCACTAAATCCTGCTCAAGACCACCAGGGGTGATCTCTTTCCCAGGACGAAGAGCCAAAGATCTCAGATTGTAGGGAGGAGCAATCAAGGAGGGGGCCGAGTCCAGGGAAGGGCAGGGAGCAGAAGGCTCAGAACAAGGAGGCAGAGGGTCTCCAATGGACAAAGGAACCGAAACCACCAGACTATCAACCAAAGGAGTATTCAGATTTAAACAAGAAAATTCCATCTGAAGCTGCCCAGAGGGGCTAGGCTTCGAACTAACAGATACAGAAGCATAACTAGAAACACATGCATTGGAGGGGGAAAAAAAAGGCATACCCGCCTGAGGATCCGTCGCAAACCCAACAGTTGTCGGAAGAACCGGGGCACCGGGCATCTCAGGAACATGCTCTTGTGGTCGGATGGGATCCGCCTGCTGCAACGGGGCACCGGAGGTCTCAACCTCCAAACCTCCCTCCTCCATATGTTCCTGTGTGGGATCCATACCAGGCTTTGAGACAGGAAATACCACCGATTTTCTGGGCAACTTGAGAGTGTTCTTTCGACGGCGGTGGCCCAGTGGGCAGTCTTTAGCCAAGTGCCCATAGATATGGCAGCGATGGCACCGGAAGGGTAAATTTTCATAATCCAGCTTCTGCACAAACTCCATCTCCCTATATTTTAAAGTCATGGCTTCAGCAAGCCCTTCACGAGGGTTTAGACTTACTAAAATCCGCGCCACACTGAGGTCGTCTGACTGTTCGAACGATTTGTCAAAATCCAGAAACTTCCCCAAAGTGTTTCCTATGGACATGAACACCGAGTCAAACCAGAACTGAATGGGTAACCCTGGTAATTTTACCCACACTGGAGATTCATTCAGCTTCTCGACCTGAGCATCGAACAAAGGTGTCCATCTCTGAAGAAGGACTGGTCGTTTTCCAAAACTCCAATTTCTGTCTAGAACCCAATCAACATGGTCCTTTTGAGCAAAACGCAAGGTAAACCAACCTCTCTCCAGGGCCTTTATCTCTACAGGTTTGCCCGGAGCGTTATCCCATTCCGAATTGACCCATTCCCGAATATATTTGGCCGAGAATTTCCGCCCTCGCACTCTGCCAACGAGCCTTGTCTCAGAGGCTGCCATAGCCTCTTCTACTCTTAAGTCCACTCCTATAGTGCAGCAGGGCTGGGGCTCCTTCTTTCGAATTGGACCCTGCTTTTTTCTCTTTGCACCCACCTTGGTGACCTGCACCTCACCTTCCTCTGGTTCGAAATGATGCTGGTTATCAGCTGCCTCCCCTCCTGGCGGGCCTTGGTTCCTATCCTCCAAGACCCTATTTGCACATAAATCACAAAGCTTTTGTCTCGCCTCCGAAGACTGCGTTCCAGACAGGGGTTTCTCTGCTGCTCTGGCCCCCCCAGAAGCACTCTCCCCTGGTGGACATCCCTTTAGACCCGCTCCCAACACACCCAGAACATTTTCATGCCTATCTCCTACGCCGACGTCTCCGACAGAGGAAACAGTTAGAGGCAGCTCCCGAATCTCTTCCACCGAGGGCACAGATGCTCTTAAAGAGCTTGAAACCGACGAAAACCCTTGAGCAAGGGCCCTAGAATCACTTCCAAAAGCCCAAGGGAACCCTGCTCCTGAATCGAGCCTTCCCCCGGACTTGCCTTTCACCTCAATGGGCCCTTTCGAGGCATGGAGGCTGCAACTGGCCACCACGTCCTCTAGCCCTCCCGAGAGAGGTGGAAAACCAGCAAAATCTGATAGAACAGGCCCCGACGAAATAGGAGAAATTCCGGAAGAGACTAAACAGGTCCTTTCAGAACAATCGCCCTCCGAAACAACACCCTTGGATGGGAAAACGTCGCTGCCAGCCTTTCTGGTCCCTACCGAGACAGGGATAGCAGATCTGGGAGGAGAATAACCAACCCCGAGCTCCTTGGAAGAAACCACTTGTTTCACTGGTGCCTTAGGAAAGAAACGCTCCAGGTTATGAACCGAAACATCGTGACCCCAAACCGTGAGAAGGTCCTCCGGCGTCGGTTCCAAATCTACGAGTTCACGGTCGAACCCCATTCCTGCAAAGTAATAAAAACCATAAACCGACACCGTAGATGCTGGAGACTCGTATGGAGGTAACAAAGCAACGTTCCGGTGAAAAACAACAGGAAAAAAATGAATAGCGAAACGGATGAGGTTAATGCCTTTCGTTTTCCAGACTCGGGAAAAGCACAAGGTGCCTAGACGCAGAAAGGAGCTGAGGGTGGAGCGGGACCCTGACAGGTCAGGACCCCTGTCCCATCACGGCGCCCGCGTGGCCTGAAGCAGGCCCGGCCTACAGACATTAACCCTTCACCATAGCCCAAACCCTAGCGCTCGAAAAAATCCCTGTCCGGAGTCAAATCTTCTTGTTTCTATTTTTCCCAAGGGATCCTAAAATGTGGTATTAGAGAAAATATTCCCATTAGCTGAAGCTAATTTAGGAATATTACAGTCTCCCCCTCCCAAATGTTGCTTGTCCTCAAGCAACTGCAAGGGTGCTGCAAAATCTCCCCTCCTTCTCTTGTGGCCCTTTCATCCAATAGTATCCTCCATTGTTTCAATTTTTTTGCAAAAATTCCATCTCCCAATGGCTCTTCCCAAGTGTGGAAGTTGGCCTTTGGTGAATAACCCCAAGGGGCTTCCTTATAAAAGAATGGAAGGCCTATGTAGAAACCTCCTTGCTGATCCATGGCCTTCTCAATATATAAGTGATGACAATCATGAGGAATCTCATCATCAATGTCTCCCTCCTCCATGCTATCATCCAAATAAAATGAATCGCCTTCCAGCTTGGTAATTCATAGGAAAGCTCCTCCCAATTGCTCATGAGAGGCATGCCCCAAGTGCTCTGACCAAACATATGGTCCCCATCATAAAGAAACAAGTGGTATGCAATAGTGGCCATATAGTTTCCCATGCTCCCCTTAGAACATGTAGTGTAGAAAATGTAGGGACTCTCTTCCCCCAAGGGTACATCCAACAAGTGTGCCTCTCCTCCAGCCATGCCTCCAACAAAGATAAGAACATATTCAACATGCGGGATCATAAGTAAGATCATGCTAGCTTCCATATACAATAAGGGAGAAGAACAATGGTCCCTCATGTGCCACCAGCGTAGTTTTCCTTCTAACTTCCATAGAATATGATATGAAAAGCATTCTCCACAACACTTGCTTGTTGCCCCATCCTTCTTGCATGCTTGGAGAAGGTGTATGATCATTGGTTTTAAGGAATCACACAATGAAGAGTATGTTAGAGTCCCCATAGTTTGCAAGATTGGCAAGAAAAAATGCTGCATGGCCTACATCAGAACCACTTTGGAATCCTAGGATCTAGCCCTCCTGGATTCAGAGAGGGATATCTATGTATGTGTGTTAGAATTATATGCTTTTAGGCTTATGATATGATATTAGGCTAGTTATGGAGCACAAGGTTTTTTTTTTGGTTTTGGTTGGATAGGATATCATCAAAATAAAGGAAGTCTTTTGAAGGGTAAAGGTGTGAGTAGGTTGAAAGAATTGTTCAGCTCATAGGATAGGTAAGAGACAGTATCAATCCATTGGGCTATGGAGTCACACAAGGATTTAATTGCACAACAAGTTTTAAGAGTGGTCCATGGGGAAATTCATCTATATCAAAGGATCTCTTTAGATTGATTTTGTGGTATAGAACATTAAGAGTGTTGTGAAAAAAGCAAAGCTAATAACCATCTAAGAATATATTAACTTCACTAAACAAGAAAAGCCTTTCAAAGTAACTGTTTGCAGCAAGCTAGAGGACAGGGAAAACCATAGAATTCTTTGGGAAAAATTTTACTAAAGCACACTTTTCAGATAACAATCTAGCAATCTAACATATTACCTTTAGAAAGTAGAAAACATTCAAGTTAAACAAAATAATAGCCTAATATCAGGTAAGGAATTTGAACCTATCCTGCTTTTGACATACTCTGAGGGATCTTTTCAAAGCAACTGTTGGAGATAAACTAGAGGACAGGGCTAACCATAGACTTCTCTAGTTCAACTTTACTTACCAGACTTTTCAAGAACTTTCAAAGACAATATCTCAAGTTGTACTTAGGAAACATGGGCTTACCAACACTTCATTAGTTAGAGGAAAACATAAAGATAAAGTTTATTAGTGAGATTTAGAGTACCTTTTAAAGTAAATCCTAATCTAAATTTGCTGTTCTTTATCAGAGAAAGTGGATAGTATGAAAAACATGAGGAAAAACAACCATTACAGTAAGAAAAAAAACACCGTTGACATAGACCAGGATCCCATAAATCAACTTGTATATTTGATGTTCAAACTAGTTACAATATTCAAGTCCAGTAGGTCTTTACAACTTCAAACTTCTCTTCTCAGCCTATCTTTCTTCAATTACTAACAGAGCTTCAACAGCCTCAACAACTATTTACAATCAATAAGTATTCAACCAACAACAATACTAGGCTCCTCATATGATATATATAGGTAAATTGAGGACGTGGAGTGAAAATAAGGTCTAATTATTCAATTAATACAGAGTAAATGCTTCTCGACCTTTGGGAGGCCTAATGGAGAAGATATCTAATGTCTTAACTCTGTTAATTGATTTTTACATTAAATTTCATCTACTTCAGTCACTTTTGTTGATTTTTGAGGCTTTTAGTAGGCTCGCAATTACTTTCTGAGCTGTCTTTGCAAAATATCTCTGACTGTGCATTGAATTTGTATTCTTTTGAGGAAAAATAAACTGGTAGGTGGAATTTTTGGTCTTTGGAGAAGTAAAGGCTTTGGTGATTTGGCATTTGAAGCCATATTTCTGCTGATCTGTCATGATTTGTTGCTTTAAACACTAATTTTCCTTTGATTATTCTTTAAGGATTTCATTAATCATCTTCAATATTCGAGCTTATGTCTTTAATCTTTAAACTACAGATTAAGCTGTAAATCTCCTTGCTTTATGCTTAACCTTTTTAATCTTCATCTTTAATCTCTAATTGGTCTTCACTTTTTGCTGGCGAGTATCTCTTTCTGTGTTGGAGGGTTTTCTGTGTAACCTATGCCCATGAAAAATTTGATTAAAACTTTGAAATTCGACCCTTTTTGTCCCTTTCGCATTCAATCGGGCCTTTGAGGATTGTCACCCTCGGCCCTGTGTATCTGGCCTCCATAAAACCTGCAAAACAAAAAAAATATTAAGTAAATCCCGTGGGTTTGGGTAGACTACATTCAGAGGCTAGGGGAGAAATCAATGGAGCGATTTCAAAGGAGGAAGATGCACATAAAGGGTTCTATAGAAGGAACCATGAAGAAACAGGGAAAAAAATTGAAATATGGCACGTAATGACGAAAAGTGGTTTTGCGAAACCATAAGTGGTTTTCACGCTAACTCTAGGCGGTTAGTGGTATTCAGTGAATCAAATGTGATTCCACTCAGTTGCTGACACCTATCCGCATCGAAACTGCTTGTTTCACGTTGAAAACATGCGTTAATCCTTGGGGGTGAAATGAACGCGAAACTGATTTTGGGCCGTCAGATCTGAGGTAGCCAGATCGACGGTGGCGGGAGAGCATGATGGAAAAAGGCGCTCGGTGGTGGGATCGGTGGATGAGGTCAAAAAAATTGTCGAGAAGTGGAAATGTTATGGGCAGGGTTGAAACGTCGAGGGAACATGTTGATCATTGGATCTTTACGATCAACGGTTGTGATGGTTTCACAAAGATGCATGAGCGAGGGGATGGTCGGGAAGAAGGGTCATGGTATGACAAGATCGTCTTTGGATCGTCATGATCGATAGCGGGGATTAATTTAGGAAAGAGAAGATGGTGCGGGGTAAAAGGATAAGATAAGGGGGCTAAGGGAAAGCAGAGAAGAGCCGATGGCCTTTAGATCTGGAGAAGATCGACGGCTGAGATCAACTGCGGGGGGTACTAGGGGAATTTCGCGGCCTGTACCTCCGCAGTAAATCTCAGCCGTAGATATCAGATGTCCCATAGTCAAAAGATTCAACTGCATGGGCACTGGAGAGTATGGGCCACTTTGGTCGGATGCCCCTGCAGTGAACCTGCGCCATTGATCTAGGATAATCGGACAATTGTGATTGTATCAGGAGATCATCGATCGGCAGAAAAAAGGTGTGGGAAAGAGGAATTGGGAGTTGTCGAAGTGCGATGGCGATGGGGTATTAAGACTTGGTCACAAGACTAGGTCATATGGTAGAAACGAGGCCAGGGGCTTAAGCGAAAGATGCTTAAAGCCTTATGCATAAAAAGGGGTGGAAAGGGTTAAAACAAAGGTTTTTAAAATTTTTTTTGAGGTTCTAGTAGGGTGAAAAGGGTGTTTTTAAACCAATTTAAAGGGTATTTCATGGTTTAAAAATGGTTTTTAAGGGAATGGAGGGTATAAGAAAGGAAAATGGGCCTTTTTAGAGGGGAAATGGCTGTTTAGAACAGGAGTAAAAATAGGTAAAAATGGGTGAAATGGAAAAAGTTATGAAGGTGAAATGATGAAAGAGGGGCTTGAAAATAGTCTCCTTGTGATAACAGTAGGGATTTATTTGAGGAATTTTGAATGAAGATTTATCAATGAATGGATTTATTAATAATAAAGAACATAGAGAAGCTTCAAGAAGTCACATATTTTGCATGAAATTTGCTTCTTGAAGGCTAAAGATCTGTTTTAGCCATCTTTGAATATGTTAAAATTATGGATGGCTAACAGTGGCTCCACTTGGGGATGGTAGCTCCTTGGAGGTGTTAAGAACCTCAGAGATAAATCTCTGGAAAATAGACCAGTGCCTTTGTAATTTGTTGCACTTTGGCAATCCTGTATCTTCTTTGATGACCATGCTGCTTAAAAAGATGATCTGCAGATTTACAACAAGATGATTTTAACTCCCAAACTTCCACCTACCCAACCTACTGGTCCTAACATTTTTTCTTCATAAGGTGCACTTGGACTTGCAAACCTTTTGACATCAACATTTTATTCTTTTATTGAAAGCAGGAAAACTAATCTAAATCTACCCTTATAACTTCCATGAGTTCAGATTAAACAATTGAACTCAAAAATTCTCTACCTAAGCTACTATCTGTCAAGATTAAACTTCCTGACAGATCTTATTCTCTACATTCTAAAATAGAAATTTAAATACAGAAAAACCAGGATTAAGTTGTCTAATTTGTTGTAAGACTATGGCATAAAAACAAGCTACACATAGACTGAAATTTACAGAAAATTGAAACAAAATTGTGAAGGCTTAAGATCTGAAAATTAAGAACATGCTTCATTCTTTCTTCAGATCTGATTTTGATATTTTTAGAGTTGTATTTATTTTTCTCTTGGTTCATATTTTGAGCATATTAGAACCAATTATTCATCAAAATTTACAGGTTCAGGATTTAAGCTTGTTTGAACCTCTGTTTTTCTATCCTAATCTAGTCTACGGATAAGCCAAGATTAAACATTTTGGCAAATCTTCTTCACTAACCTATCAGCAGTAAATTGAAATCTATCTAGTCATGATTAGGCTGTATGACTAAATACCAGTTCTCTTTCAAGTAGCGGCATTTAGGCTTGCACACTTTCATATTCTCTTTCTTTTTTGGTATGGCGTTGTACCTTTCTTCTTTTATATCTGCCCTCTTTTCTTTTTTCTATTGTTTTTGTATTTTTTTTTCAAAATCAAAAGAAGTGTTATATACAATGAAAAAAAGCTTTGAAATAAAAATATCAGTTAGCAGAAATAATGTTTGAGAATCCTGCCATTGATAGGACCTCCAAAATATTCAGCTCCATCTAGTTCTTGCAGAAAGAATGCATTGTTTCCATTAGCAGATTGAATAAGATAAGGGCCTTGCCATAAATTTTCCATGTTTTCCCTTATCTTCTCTTCTTGAATTTCGTGTCAATACTTTGTCACCAATTTTAAAGTCACTTTCCTTGGTTATTTTTTCAAATAGCTTCTTGATGTTTTCTTGTAGTTGTTGTGCTCTGATGTATACTTCTTCCATGGTTTGTTGTAGATGTATAGTCTGGTGTATTCTTCTTGTCATATCATCATCTTCAGACTGTACTTCTTGGATAAGCTTCATGACTGGAACTCCTAAACTAGTTGGAAATATTACATCTATTCCATAAAATAGCTGGTAAGGAGACATCCCAATTGACTTTTTAACTGTTAGTCTGTCTGCCCATAATGCATGTACTAGCTTGTTGTGCCATGATTTTTTGTTTTCTTCCACCAACTTCTTGATTATGTTCACCAAAATTTTATTTGAGGACTCTTCCAACCCATTACCTTGAGGGTAATAAGCTGTACAATGACCCAATATAATCTGATATTTATGGAATAATTCCACCATATTTTTAGATCCAAATGCAGCAGCATTGTCAGTTATGATCTTTCTAGGAAAACCAAATCTAGACAGTATATGGTTTTCAAGGAATGAAATGATAACTGAGTTTGTGGCATTCCTATAAGGGATGGCTTCTATCCATTTGGTAAAATTGTCTGTTGCTGTGAGGATCCATTTGTGTTGGGCATATGAGGCAAGATGGATTTCCCCAATGAATTCTAGACCCCATTGCTGAAAAGGAGCTTCAACAGTGATTGGTTGCAGAGGTAAGGGAAGCAGCTTTCTTTTGCCTTCAAATATTTGGAATTTGTGACAGACAATAATCATTTTGTGGATATATTGAAAGAGGGTGGGCCAGTAATATCCATCTCTAAGGATTTTGTTTGTATTTGACTTCCAGTAGAGGTGGCCTCCACATTCTCCTTCATGAAACTCGTGCTTGATCTTATCTGCATCATTCTCAGGAAAACATTTAAGCAATAATCCACTAGCATTTTTCCAATATGAACATTTATTCAAAATGCAGTAATTTACAGCTTTCAACTTTAAGAATATTGCCTTTACTTTAGACAAACTAGGAGGGGTATTAATATTGAGAAAAACATACAAAATATTAGCATACCAAGATGAATTCAGAAAATGATCTTCAATAAGTGGAGCTGTCAACTCCTCCTATTCATCTAATGCATTAAACATGTTTATATCAACATCTTGAAAGTTGGATTCAGCCATACGTTTTGCTAGTCCTTGACCTTTGATGAGCTTAGTGGGCTTGATTTCTAAGTCATATTCTAAAATTACAGCAATCCACTTTCCTCTTTTGTGATCTGGATCTTGGGTCAATATGTCTTTTACAACTGAATGAGGCACAAATGCTATAATGTGGGAATGTAAAATGTAAACTCTGAAGTATTTTAAGGCTTTGACCAAGGCAAAGGCTTGTTTTTTCATGATATTGTACTTCAGAGGTGCCTCTCTTAATTCCATGCTGAAAAATGCAATTGGTTGCTCTTGTCCCTTCATGTTTTTTTGTAATAGGACAACAGCTACTGTGTGTTCTAATGCAAATAAAAACATGAAGAAATATTTTGTAAAATAAGGACTGATAAGAACTCGTGTTTTGGTAAGTTATTTTTTTACGAGCTCAAATGATTTCTTTTCTTCTAAGGTCCATTTAACTCCTTCTTCTCTCTTAAGCATATTTGTCATGTTTCTAAGGAGTTCAGCTAGATTGGGTGTAAACCTTCTCAAGAAATTAATCTTTCCAATGAAAGATTGAAGTTCCTTGATGTTTCTAAGATGGTTTATTTGTAATATACCATCAATCCTCTTTGGGTCTATTCTTATTCCCTCTTCTGTTATGATATGTCCAAGAAGTTCACCTTCTTGGAGACCAAACAATTTTTTCTTTGGATTTAAGGACAACCCATATTTTATGCATTTCTCAAAGACTTTTCTCAAGTGTATCAGGTGTTCTTCATCTATTTTAGAATAGAAAATTATATCATCAAGGTAAATCACAATGAAGTAACCTATTTCTTCTGAGAATGCAATATCCATGGCTCTCTGAAATGTGGCATCAACATTCATTAAACCAGAGGACATTTTTAAATATATGAAAGTACCCTAAGGAGTAGTAAAGGTTTTTTTTAGTTGATCATCAGGATGTACCAATATCTGATTGTAACCTAAGAAGCCATCTAGCAAAGAAATTCTTCTAGAACCAACTACCCTTTGTAAGATATTATCCATTTTGGGTAAGGGATAGTTGTCATTTAATGAGGCTTTGTTTAAGTTTCTAAAGTCAATGCAAAGCCTTATCTCTCCTGTTTTCTTTCTAACTGATACAAGATTAGACACCCAGTACGAGTATCTAACAGGGACTATAATTCCAGAATCATACATTTTTATAATTTCTTTCTCTCCCAGAGGTAATTGAATAGGGTTGATTCTGCGCAATTTTTGTCTAGATGGTTTCTGGTTTTCTTTGAGGGGTATCTTACGCCAAATTATCTCTGTATCATATGATTTTAGATCTTCATATATCCATGCAAATACATCAGAAAATTCTTTAAACAACTCAATATATTTCAGTTTAATGTGAGCTGGCAGTGTCTTGGAAAGTTTGATCATTTTAGGCTTTTCCTCACCACCTATGTTGAATTCTTCCACTTCAGCCTCCATAGGTTCCAGTTTTGGCTTTTTGGCAACATCATTCAAGTCAAACAATTATTCTAATGGGACCAGTCCTTTTGGAAAGCTTTGATTTTTAGATTGCAGCACTTCTAAGTCTTCTTTTTCTAAATCTGTGCAGTTTTCTGTTGTACGTTTGGGTCTATTAGTTAATAGATTTATATTAGCAACCTTGGGAGACTTTTCTTCTTCAAAAAGTGTATTTTCTTTAGTAGGACAGTCTTGTTCAAACTCTAAATCTAAGTTTGGTATTTGAAATTCATTTTTGGACTGTAGGAAGTCTTCTATTTGTTTATCTCCTTCAAAAACTTGCTAGTATTTTTCATTATCCGGGACAGCTGGTCTATATTTTACTTGGATGGTGTATTGTTTTCTTTCATAAGGTCTTAGACAAATACTAGCAGCAAAGGCTAATGCATTGGAAAGAATGTTTTGGTTCCTTGGGACAAAGGTAAGTTGGAATTCAACAAATGTTTTTAACAAGTCCATGGCATCATCTCTATAGGCTTAAAGTCTGGGATGTTTAGCATTATATTCCCCATTTACTTGCCTAATTATCAATTATGAATCCCCATGAACTATTATTCTTTTGGCCCCTATTTTTTTCAATATATTCAAGCCTAAAAGGAGAGCTTCATACTCTACTATGTTATTTGTGCATTGTAAGTTTAATCTATAAGAATGACCCTAAGACTGATTGTTTTCAGTATTGTGCACCCATATTCCTGCTCCTGCACCAGTTTTAGAGCAAGACCCATCAAAACTCATACTCCAAAGAGGATTTTTTTCATATTTATCATTTATTTCACTGTTGTCCTCTTTGTTTTGTTTGCCTAATATGTGACTGTGTTGTTCCTGTAGGACTGCACTGTGTTTGTCTTTATTTTGTTCCTCAATATTTTCAATGTTTTGAGGCTTTATTCTTTGATTTTCATGATTGGTACTATGTTTATGACTGTTTTTTATCTCAAGACCTTCAATTTGTTTCCTGTGAATTTCTGAGTTTGCAAACTGATCTAATGATTTTTCCTTTCTCTCCTTTTCCTCTATGGCTACCACTATGTTTGGATGTGGAGTGGCCACTATATTGGTTGACGTTTCATTTACTAATTCTTTCTCATTAGGAATCTCATCATTGTAAAGAATGAATGAGTCAAAGTCAGTGTGTATGGAATAGAGAGGAGAGTTTCTTGGTCTTCCTTGGTTACTCACCATGCATTTCATGTTTGTTTCCCTATAGAGTCTTCTAGGTTGACTGAAGACAGGGATGGTGGCATAAGTCATATCCATCTGCATAGTACCTTGCAACTTAGCACCCCATGATCTTGAAAGGAGCATGGAATATTTGGGGGGTATATCAGCCACTACAATGTCCATCACTAAGATTTTGGCTGGAATTTGGGCTAAGTTAACACATAGATATTTTATTAGGCCTAGGCATCTCACTCTGCTTGAATCAAAGGAATATAAATCTTTGTAAGGTATGGTGACCTATAGGCCTAGTCTTTCCATTATTAATTTGGGCATGAGGTTATGTGATGCTCCTGAATCAAGCATGGCATTATGAAAAATATTATCATGGATGCTCAAACTGATGTAGAATGGAGGGGTAGTTCCTTCTTTAAATTTTCCTTCAATCTTAGGGCCAAACATAAGCTCTGGTGTACTATCATTAAAGTTAACAGTATCATGAATATATTCTATGTTCAAAGCTTTCAAAACTTGACATCTATATACATTTTGAGTGACTAACTCAGTGAGTGGGATAGATATTTTGATTTTGGAAATTTCATTCTCTAGGCTAAAGGGAATCTGATTTTTCAAAATGTTTGATTCAACCTTCTTAGTCACTGATTCATCAGCAAAATCATCTTTCTTATTTCTACTATTTATAGCAGTCAAAATGGTTTTTTCAGGAGCATTAGCTGAAATGCTAGTGCTGCTAGGGTCACCACTCTATTTTTCATTGATTTGGGTGTTTCTTCCCTTGTTTGGATAAGAAATTTCAACCCCTATGTTATGGTTTTCTGTTGTCTTTTTGGAAGTATTTACAGGGCTATTTTTGGAAAAATTATCAGAGGTTTTCATTTTGGGAGTTTCTGGGTTCTTTTTACTTATTAGGTCATATTGTTTGGGTGCTCCTATGATGACATTTTCAAAGTCTTGTCTGTAGTACTCAGTTTCTAATCTTCTATCATAATAGGGTGTATATAGGCCTTATTTCCTTTTATGGAGGAAATCGTAATCTTCATTGCTCACCTCCGGCATGTTCGTGTTATCAACCTCTGTTTGTTAAATTGTTTCTCCATCCCCATTAACATAATTTTATTGAAAGTGAGGTCTGATCTGTTGATCATAATCTCTTTTTCTGTTTTGAGGTTGATTTCTCCTAAAGTTCTGTTTTTGGTTTTGGGATTGGTTTCTGTTTTGAGGAGCCGTTTGGTTTTCTCTAGATTGAGCTATCTCATATATGCTCATCCTCTCCATCATCTCCTTCATCATCCTTTCCATTTTTTTAGTCAGATGTGCAAGGTGGAGCTTCATCCCTATATGATACTCTCTTCTCAGTCTTCATTATAGCTCTCTTGGCAATCAAATTTTCCTCAACACTTACTGCCACTCTTTGCATATCTTCTAATGTGAGGGGTTCCCTTTCTCTTAGTTGGTAGGCCATTTCAGGATCAAATCCATCATGGAATTCCATTAGAGCTAGGCCTTGTGGAGGTTTCATATGGATGGGTAGGGCATTGTACACACTATTAAATCTAGTGCAGTACTCTTGAACTCCTTCTCCAACATTCCTTTTAATGTTTTCATATTCGGATAAAATCTAGAGAGGATTCTTCTTGACCTCCCATTTTTTCAAGAATAATTGATGGAAAGCTTGGAGGTAATTAATACCATTAGGAGTTAAGTTTTTGAACCATTTTCTTGCTTCTCCCCCTAAAATTTGAGCAAACAATATGAGTTTAACGGTTTCATCATCTATCTCATTTCTGTCAAAGTAATCATTCATTCTATCCACATGTTGTTTTTCTGTAGTAGAACTACTAGCATCATATAATGGAATCTTGGACTGATAGTCCGGTGGTAGAACAAGTAAAGGCAAAGGAAGGACTAAGGGAGCATACCATGTTTCCATGATATGAAGTTGTGGGATAAATGAGGGGTTTACAAGTGGAGGAGGATGATGAAGTTGAGTGGCTTGAAAAATGGGTGTATAGGGAACATAAGTGCTTGGACCAGCAAGAGACTGTTGAGCAGATCTAGGATGAGAGAAACCAAAGTTATGAATGAAATGAAGATAAGGTGGGGTGGTTTCTCTGCTATCTGTATGTTCACCACTATGTTGGGGTGAGTGTGGGGACTCAAAGTATATCTAATCTATACCACTAAGTGACTTGGTTCTGGATGGGTTTCTTGTGAAAGGTAAGTCAACTTGAGTATCTTGCAGAGCTGTAAGATTTTTAGGGACAAAATTAGCTCTATGAATGGGTCTGAAAATAGTTGAGGTCTTGTATTTAGGATATTTCCTGAGGATACTTTCTGGATTATAAACTATCTCAGGAGGATTTGGGTCAAGATAGGCTCTAGTATGAATTATTTTAGAAGCCACTATGTTGTGTTTTTAGACCCAATGATGAGAAAAGTTCAGCCAAGTATGACAGTCTTTTAAAGACTAACTAATATTTTTCAAAGAAAACTCAATCCTCAAAGTTTACTTAACTGGGCTGGTATGATGTTATGATAAAATTTTCCCGGTATAGTCTTAGGAAAATCCATAGGGGTCAGCAGGCCTACTGAATACCAATGGATTCACCAGGTGAAGGATTTTTACTTGTTTTCAAGGATTGGTTGTTGTTCACCATCAACAATCAATAATAACCAGTCTTGGTGACACTTGTCTCATTTAGGAATAGGGGTTTGTTGAGTTGTGAAGTTATCTATTACTCAATATTTTTTCCCCAGTATGGTTGCCACTATGTTAGGGTCCACGTAGTTTGTAATATTGGAAAGAAAAAACACTGCAGGGCCTACATCAGAAACACTTTCGAATCCTAGGATCTAGCCCTCCTAAATTCAGAAAGCGATCTCTTTGTATGTGTGTTAGAATGATATTCTTTAAGGCTTATGATATGATACTAGGCTAGTTATAGAGCACAAGGGTTTTGTTTTGGTTTTGGTTGGGTAGGATATCGTCAAAATAAAGGAATTATTTTGAAGGGTAAAGGTGTGAGTAGGTTGAAAGAATGGTTTAGTCGATAGGATAGGTAAGAGACATTATCAATCCATTGGGCTATGGTGTCACACAAGGATTTAATTGCACAACAAGTTTAAAGAGTGGTCCATGGGGAAAGTCATCTATATCAAAGGATCTCTTTAGATTGATTTTTTGGTTTGGAACATTAAGAGTGTTGTGAAAAAATCAAAGCTAATAACCATTTAAGAATATATTAACTTCACTAAACAAGAAAAGCCTTTCAAAGTAACTGTTTGAAGCAAGCCAAAGGATAGAGAAAACCATAGATTTCTTTGGGAAAATTTTTACTAAAGCACACTTTTCAGACAACAATCCAACAGTCTAATAGATTACCTTCAAAAAGTAGAAAAAATTCAAGAAAAACAAAAGAGTAGCCTAAGATCAGGTAAGGAATTTGAACCTATATTGCTTTTGGCATACTCTCAGGGATATTTTCAAAGAAACTGTTGGAGATAAACTAGAGGACATGGCTAACCATAGAATTCTCCAGTTCAACTTTACTTAGCAGACTTTTCAAGAAATTTCAAAGACAATATCTCAAGTTGTACTCAGGAAACATGGGCTTACCAACACTTCACTGGTTATACTCTATTGAATTATCCTCAAATCACAATTAGAAGAAAACATAAAGATAAATCTTATCAGTGAGAATTAGAGTACCTTTTACAGTAAATCCTAATCTAAATTTGTTGTTCCTTATCAGAGAAAGTGGACAGTATGAAAAACATGAGGAAAAATAACCATTACAGTAAGAAAAACATCACCATTGACATAGACCAGGATCCCATAAATCTGTACTTTTCATTTTTCAGAAACATTGTCAATCGACAAAGCAAATCTATTCCAGAGATAGACTGAAGGGGCGTTTACTGGATTTGTCACTTTTAAACAAAGGATGAGCTCCAGAGGCTTCCTGGCCCACTATCATAATCTGTCTATAAAGTGTTTTCAAGGGACAATATTCCCAAGAGGGAAATACAACAAGATTGGAAATCTTGCAAGATAACCCAAAAATGCAGCTGCAGCAACATAAAGACATAATCTGGAAATAACAGTGAATAAACATTATGCCAAAATGTGTGAAAACCCTTGAGCCATTTTATTATGATATAACAGCAGCAAAATGTTACAATGAATATAAAAATAATAAGGCAATAAGCCTTCCATGAATACACATGCCATAATACAAAATGCTGCTCCATAGCAGGATGTCCATGAATAGGAACTGCGCAGTCATAGAAGGGAGACTGCTATAATGAATACAAAAAATCATGGATCTGCATATATGTGGCTCATAAATTATTGGAAGAGAATATCTAAGCTCCCAATCACTACCTCAAGTCAATCCTAGAAGGATTAGCTAAAATATGCAAAACTGCAAAAATGCCGGAGTTGTTGGGTAGCTGCAGCAACTCAATACATGGAATGGAATGGAGAAGGTAGAATGGATGAAGCTGATGAAGGGGCCTTCTCCTTTGGAAATCTAAAGTGCAAGGCTGATCCCTACAACAAATATCTCACCCTCTAAAATTCCTACGAAACCCTCATTGCGAATGTGCTCCAACTAGAACGCAGTCTATGAGAGGGCCTGCGCTGTAACTGATGGAAGTGGTTGGCCTACTGCCAATGATAGTGGAATAAGCTCAGGAACCATCCTCACCAACCTCTTGAAAGTATAGAACCTCCCTCCTTTGAAATACCAACATGAAATGGTGTTGTAGGAAACCTCTTAACAACACCCAGCAACACTTCACAATATCTGTTGCAGAAACTGCACTGATGAAGATGGCTGATGCTATGGCCTGAATGTCAGAATATGGAGGATGAGTGCAATCCTTCATGAGCTCCTCAAGAAGGAGATTAAATCCTAAACAAGACTCCCTCGTGCCCGAGGGCACTGCAGCTCTGTTGAACAGCAAGAGGCAGCAATTTTTCTGAATAGACAAATAATCAAATGATCCAAGATAATCTCAATGGGCTGCCTTGCTCCTCTTTTAAACACAACGAAGTCTCCACCTTCCTTCCTCTAGAAGTTTCCTCCCCCATGGAATATTCCTCCACTAAAGCTATGCTGTCCCACTTAGTGCTTTCCAACTCATGCCAACGCAGTTTGACTTGGTCAACTAAGCCTTGTCCATTTGAATTTTAACCCCTTTCACACATGAGGGTGTGAAATCTCGCTCCATGATTATCCCTTTTCACATTGTGAGGGATTTTATTCCTGTTTATTTCATGAATGGGTCATTTTACCCATTTTTATTCAACAAAATGAAAAAATGCAACTATAATGTTGCATTTTAGCTTAAGGCTAAAATTGGTAACATTACAAAATCAGCTTGTATATTTGATGTTCAAACTAGTTACAATCTTCAAGTCTAGTAGGTCTTTACAACTTCAAACTTCTCTTCTCAGCCTATCTTTCTTCAATTACTAACAGAGCTTCAGCAGCCTCAACAACTATTTACATTCAATAAATATTCAACCAACAACAATATTGGGCTCCTCATATGATATATATATAGGTAAATTGAGGAGGTGGAGTGAAAAGAAGGTCTAATTATTCAATTAATACAGAGTAAATTCTTCTCTACCTTTGGGAGGCCTAATGGAGAAGATATCTAATGTCTTAACTATGTTAATTGATTTTTACATTAAATTTCATCTACTTCAGTCACTTTTGTTGACTTTTGAGGCTTTTGGTAGGCTAGCAATTACTTTATGAGTTGTCTTTGAAAAATATCTCTGACTGTGCATTGAATTTGTATTCTTTTGAGGAAAAATAAAATGATAGGTGGAATTTTTGGTCTTTGGAGAATTAAAGGCTTCGGTGATTTGGCAATTGAAGCCATATTTCTGTTGATCTGTCATGATTTGTTGCTTTAAACACTGATTTGCCTTTGATTATGCTTTAAGGATTTCATTAATCATCTTCAATCTTTGAGCTTATGTGTTTAATATTTAAACTGCAGATTAAGTTGTAAATCTCCTTGCTTTATGCTTAACCTTTTTAATCTTCATCTTTAATCTCTAATTTGTATTCACTGTTTGATGGCAAGTATCTCTTTCTCTGTTGGAGGGTTTGTTGTGTAACCAATTCCCATGAAACATTTGATTAAAACTTTGAAATTCGACCCTTTTTGTCCCTTTCGCATTCAATCAGGCCTTTGAGGATCGTCACCCTCGTCCTTGTGTATCTAGCCTCCATAAAATCTGTAAAACAAACAAAATATTAAATAAATCTTGTGGGCTGGGGTAGATTGCATTCGGAGGCTCAGGGAGAAAGCGATGGAGTGATTTCAGAGGAGGAAGATGTACAGAAAGGGTTATATGGATAGAACCATGAAGAAATGGGGGAAAAAATTGAAATATGGCACGGAATGACGAAAAGTGGTTTTGTGAAACCAGAAGTGGTTTTCGCGCTGACTCTAGGCGGTTAGTGGTATTGAGTGAATCGAACGCGATTCCACTCAGTTGATGGCACCTGTCTGCAGCAAAACCACCTATTTCACATTGAAAATGTGCATTAATCCTTGTGGGTGAAACGAACGTGAAAATGATTTTGGGTCGTCAAATTTGGGGTAGCCAGATCGATGGTGGCGGGAGGGCGCGATGGAAAAAGGTGCTCGGTGGTGGGACCGGTGGATGAGGTCAGAAAAACTGTCAGAAAGTGGAAAGGTTATGGGTGGGGTTGAAATGTCAGGGGAACATGTTGATCGTTGGATCTTTATGATCAATGGTTTTGATGGGTTCAAAAAGATGCACGGGCGAGGAGATGGTCAGGAAGAAGGGTGATGGTAGGACGCGATCGTCGTTGGATCATCGTGATTGATGACGGGGATTACTTCATGGAAGTGCCGATGGCGCGGGGTAAAAGGATAAGAGAAGGGGGATAAGGGAAAGTGGATAAGGCCGATGGCCATCGTATCTGGAGAAGATCGATGGCTAAGATCAACTACAGGGGGGACTGGGGGGTATGGAGGAATTTCACAGCCTGTGCCTCCGTAGTGAATCTCAGGCGTAGATCTGAGATCTTCCATAGTCAAAAGACTCAACTGTAGGGGCACTAGACAGTACGGGTAACTTTGGTTAGATGCCCCCGCAGTGAACCTGCGTTGTTGATCTAGGTTAATCAGACGGTTGTGATTGTATCGGGATATCGGCCATCGACAGAAAAAAGGTGTGGGAAAGAAGAATTGGGAGTTGTCTAAGTGTGATGGCGATGGGAGCTTACAACTTGGTTGCAGGACCGGGTCATATGGTGGAAATGGGGGCAATGGCTTAAGCAAAATTCACTTAAAGCCTTATGCATAAAAAGGGGCAGAAAGGGTTAAAACAAAGGTTTTTTAAAGGTTTTTTGAGGTTCCGGTCGGGTGAAAAGGGTGTTTTTAAACCAATTTAAAGGGGATTTCATGGTTTAAAAAGGGTTTTTAAGGGAATGGAGGGTATAAGAACGGAAAATGGGCCTTTTTAGAGGGGAAATGGCTATTCAGAACATGAGTAAAAATAGGTAAAAATGGGTGAAATGGGAAAAGTTATGAAGGTGAAATGATGAAAGAGGGGCTTGAAAATAGTCTCCTTGTGATAACAACAGGGGTTTCTTTGAGGAATTTTGAATGAAAATTTATCAATGGAATGGATTTATTAAGGATAAATAACACAGAGAGGCTTCAAGGAGTCACAGATTTTGGATGAAATTTGTTTCTTGAAGGCTAAAGACTCGTTTTAGCCATCTTTGAATATGTCAAAATTATGGATGGCTAAGAGTGGCTCCACTTGCGGATGGTAGCTCCTTGGAGGTTTCAATAACCTCAGAGATAAATCTATGGAAAATATACCAGTGCCTTTGTAATTTTCTGCACTTTGACAATCCTCTATCTTCTTTGATGACCATGCTGCTTAAAAAGATGATCTGCAGATTTACAACAAGATGATTTTATCTCCCAAACTTATACCTACCCAACCTAATTGTCCTAACATTTTTTCTTCATAAGGTGCACTTGGAATTGCAAACCTTTTTACATCAAGATTTTATTCTTTTATTGAAAGCAGAAAAACTAATCTAAATCTAGCCTTTAACTTCCATGAGTTCAGATTAAACAATTGAACTCAAAAATTCTCTACCTAAGCTACTATCCGTCAAGATTAAACTATCTGACATATCTTATTCTCTACATTCTAAAAAATAAATTTAAATACAGACAAACCAGGATTAAGCTGTCTCATTTTCTGTAAGACTATGGCATAAAAAAAAGCTGCACATAGACTGAAATTTATAGAAAATTGAAACAAAATTGTGAAGGATTAAGATCTAAAAATTAAGAACATCCTTCATTCTTTCTTCAGCTCTGATTTTGATCTTTTTATAGCTGTCTTTATTTCTCTCTTGGTTCAGATTTTGAGCATATTAGAACCAATTCTTCATCAAACTTTACAGGTTCAGGATTTAAGCTTGTTTGAACCTCTCTTTTTCTATCCTAATCTAGTCTATTGATAAGCCAAGACTAAACATTTTGGCAAATATTCTTCACTAACCTATCAGCAGTAAATTGAAATATATCTATTCATGATTAGGTTGTATGACTAAATAGTAGTGCTCTTTCAAGTAGTGGCATTTAGGGTTTCTCACTTTTAGATTCTATTTCGTTTTTGGTATGGGGCTGTACCTTTCTTCTTTTATATCTGCCCTCTTTTCTTTTTTCTATTGTTTTTGTATTTTTTATTTTTTCAAATTCAAAAGCAATGTTATATACAATGAAAAAAAAGCTTTGAAATCAAAATATCAGTTAATAGAAATAATGTTTGAGCATCCTTCCATGGATAGAACCTCCAAAATATTCAGGTCCAACTAGTTCTTGCAGAAATAATGCATTGTTTCCAATAACAGATTGAATAAGATAAGGGCCTTGCCATAAATGATCAAATTTTCCATTTTTTCCCTTATCTTCTCTTCTTGAATCCCATTTCAATACTTTGTCACCAATTTTAAAGTCACTTTCCTTGGTTCTTTTGTCAAACAACTTCTTAATGTTTTCTTGTAGTTGTTGTGCTCTGATGTATATTTCTTCCCTGGTTTGTTGTAGATGTATAGTCTGGTGTATTCTTCTTGTTATATCATCATCTTCAGACTATACTTCTTGGATCAGCTTCATGACTAGCACTCCTAAACTGGTTGGAAATATTGCATCTATTCCGTAAACTATCTGGTAAGGAGACATCCCAATTGAATTTTTAACTGTTAGTCTGTCTACCCATAATGCATTTACTATCTTGTTGTGCCATGATTTTTCATTTTATTCCAGCAAATTCTTGATTATGTTCACCAAAAATTTATTTGAGGACTCTGCCAACCCATTACCTTGAGGGTAATAAGCTATAAAATGACCCAATATAATCTGATATTTATGACATAATTTCACCATCTTTTTAGATCCAAATGCAGCAACATTGTCAGTTATGATCTTTCTAGGACAACCAAATCTAGAAAGTATATGGTTTTAAAGGAATGAAATGATAACTGAGTCTGTGGCATTCCTAGAAGGGATGCCTTCTATCCATTTGGTAAAATAGTTTGTTGCAGTGAGAATTCATTTGTGTTGGGAAGATGAGGCAGGATAGATTTCCCCAATGAAGTCTAGACCCCACTGCTGAAAAGGAGCTTCAACAGTGATTGGTTGCAGAGGCAAGGGAGGCAGCTTTCTTTTGCCTTCAAATATTTGGCATTTGTGACAGGAAGTAATAATTTTGTGGATATATTGAAAGAGGGTGGGCCAGTAATAGCCAGCTCTAAGGATTTTGTTAGCAGTTGACTTCTAGTAGAGGTGGCCTCCACATTCTCCTTCATGAAACTCATGCTTGATCTTATTTGCATCATTCTCAGGAAAACATTTAAGCAATAATACACAAGAATTTTTCCAATATAAACATTTATTCAAAATTCAATAATTTACAACTTTCAACTTTAAGAATCTTGCCTTTGTTTTAGACAAACCAGGAGGGGTATTAATATTGAACGAAACATACAAAATATCAGCATACCAAGATGAATTCAGAAAATGATCTTCAATATGTGGAGCTGTCAACTCCTCCTTTTCATCTAATGCATTAAACATGTTTATATCAAGAGCTTGAAAGTTGGATTGAACCATAAGTTTTGCTAGTCCTTGACCTTTGATGAGCTTAGTGGGCTTGATTTCTAAGTCATATTCTAAAATTACAGCAATCCACTTTCCTCTTTTGCCATTTGGATCTTGGGTCAATATGTCTTTTACAACTGAATGAGGCACAAATACTATAATGTGGAAATGCAAAATGTAAAATCTAAAGTATTTTAAGGCTTTGACCAAGGCAAAGGTTTTTTTTCCATGATATTGTACTTCAGAGATGCATCTCTTAATGCCTTGCTAAAAAATGCAATTGGCTGCTCTTGTCCCTTCATGCTTTTCTGTAATAGGACAACAGATATTGTGTGTTTTGATGCAAATGAAAATATGAAGAAATATTTTGTAAAATCGGGACTGATAAGAACTGGTGTTTCGGTAAGTGCTTGTTTTACCAGCTCAAATGATTTATTTTCTTCTAATGTCCGTTTAACTCCTTGTTCTCTCTTAAGCATATTTGTCATGTTTCTAAGGAGTTCAGAAATATTGGGTATGAACCTTCTCAAGAAATTAATCTTTCCAATGAAAGATTGAAGTTCCTTGATGTTTCTAGGATGCTTGATTTGCAATATACCATCAATCCTCTTTGGGTCTATCCTTATTCCCTCTTCTGATATGATTTGTCCAAGAAGTTTACCTTCTTGGAGACTGAACAATGTTTTCTTTGGATTTAAGGAAAACCCATATTTTCTACATTTCTGAAAGACTTTTCTCAAGTGTATTAGGTGTTCTTCATCTGTTTTAGAATAGACAGTGATATCATCAAGGTAAATCAAAATGAAGTAACCTATTTCTTTTGAGAATGCAATATCCATGGCTCTCTGAAATGTGGCACCAACATTCATTAAACCGAAGGGCATTTTCAAATACATGAAAGTACCCCAAGGAGTAGTAAAGGTTGTTTTCAGTTGATCATTAGGATGTACCAATATCTGATTGTAACCTGAGAAGCCATCTAGCAAACAAATTCTTCTAGAACCTATTAGCTCCCTATAATCAGCAAGATTGGCAAAGTCTGACAGTAGGGAGAAACATCATTTCAACCACTTTGGGATTCTAGGATCTAGCCCTCCTGAATCCGGAGAGGGATCTCTCCAATAAGTGCAAAGATGGATTGTCTTTGAAGTTTTAGGGTATTGATATTAGGCTAGTTATGAAGGCCTATTTTTTTGTTTTGGATGGCTGTGCATGATTATGCCTTGAGTGGAAATTTATAAATGTAAATAGTTTCAAAGGTGAGAAGTTGCAAGAAAATAGAACAATCTTTGGCCAAAAAGATGGATAATTGCATGTTTTAGTCCATTGGGCTTTGGAGTCATAATAGGGTTTTAATTGAAACAATCAGGTTCAAGAGTGGTCTATGGGGCAAGTCATCTGTGTCTAAGGATCTCTTTAAAGTTGATTTATGGAATGAAATGATACAAAAAGAAGGGGAATTATACAAATGAAGAACAAAGAGCAGCCAAGGATCTAGTAAGTACTTTGAAACTAGCCAGCCTTTGAAAAACACTTAAGAATAACATAAAAGCAATCCAGGATCTCGTAAGTACTTCGAAAGTAACCAGAATTTGATACAATTTCAATATAAAACATTTAAACACAGGGGAAACACATATGATAACAAAGAATGGCCTAAGATCTGGTAAGTACTTCAAAACTAGCCAACTTATGACACATTCCTAGGGAAAATTTAAGTCAGTCTTTTGGGATAAAAATAGGACTAGGGCTCACCATATCTTCCTTATTTCATCTCTAATTAACATGAAATGAAAATAAATTCAAGAATAAAAATTAGCTAAGACAGAAGGACGAGGGAACACCAGCATTCCTACTGCTTAAACTGAATTAAATCATTCCTAAATAACACAATTTGGAAGAAAACATATAGATAAAGATTTTCAGTCAGAGAAGGGTACTGATATACTGTAAATCATAACTCTATGCATGCTATTCTTTATAAGAGAAGGTGGACAAAGTGGAAACAGAAATAAAATAACAATTTACAAGAAGAAAAACATCACCATTGACATAGACCAGGATCCCATAAATTAGCTTGTATTGATGCTTCAAACCAGTTACAGCTTTAAGTCCAGCATTTTAGGTTAGAAATCATCTTCACTTCTCAGCCAAACTATTCTATCACAAGCAGAGCTCCAAGAGCCAGTGAACACTATTTACAAGTAGGAGTTTCAAGCACAAGTATATTTCAAAGTTCTGCAACCAACATTTTCTCATATTCTACAGAATTATTTATAGAAGAAATGAGGAGGTGGGATCTGATAAAAGATATCTTGGGTCAATTAATATAGATTAGTGCTTCTCAGCCTTTGAGGGGCTCAATGGAGAAGAGTACAGATATTCTTACTATATTAATTGATTTACATTTAAGATTAAGCTCGATGGGAGCTTTTGTTGACTTTTAAGGCTCTGTTTCATATAGTAATAACTCTACTAATATTTTGCATTAATTTCCTTGGCAGAATTAACTATTCGGCTGCGTTGAGGCAAATATCTAGTTTTATGATCATAATTCGGCCTCTGTTGAATGCTTGTGGCTACAGGTGGCAATGGGTAGCTGAGAGGAATCAATTGGCCTCTGATGTGGCGGTGGAGGCCTTTTTGTCTGTTAAAAACTTATGATTTTCTTTTAACTATGTTTTAATTTTGAGGATTAGGCTTTTGATAATCCATCTTAGCCGTAATCCCCACAAATTTGTCTTCAATCTTCTGCTCTGGTGTGTTTTGTCTTGGACACTGATACTCTTTTAATTTGATTATGTGTCTTGTTGATGTGCAGGGCCGCATAGGGCTCATATGGCATCAATGCCTATGAAGCATTGATGAAACGTGTTTCTGGACCCTGAGAATGGCTTCTCTTGAAGTAAACAAAGACGTGAGGATCGTCACCCTCGGCTTTATCTTTTCTCTTTCAAATATTTTGAAATTCAACTGAACCTGCACAAAACACACAACTTATTATGAAATCTTGCGTTTTTTGGGTAAGAACTACTTCAGAGGGTGTGGGGAGGAGCGTGGTCGTTGGATGGCAACATATAGTGGTTGGGATCTGTTTAGGAGAAGGTTAAAAAAGGAAAGCGAGTGAATAATAAGTCAGATTCATCGATCTGCAAAGATCGACGGTCGGGAGCGATTTGGGAGGGAATAAAGCGAAGGGGTCACTTTATATGGAAATGGCGAAAATATACAAGGAAAAAGGCTTAAAACCTTTGATTGGAGGAAAATGTATTGAAAATAGCCTTCGGGGGTTCGAGATGATCGTGGGCCCTCGGATGAGATCGGCCCACAAGATCAACGGCTGAGGAGGCACGCGATAAAACATAAATGGAAAGAGGTAAAGTGGTTTTGGGATTTAAAACCACAGGTTTCGTGCAGAGGAAAGGTGGGTAGGCAGTTTTTCCTTTTGGAACGTGATATGCGTCCCTGCCCAACACGTGGCCTCAGAAAACCACCTATTTCGCGTGGCCTTTAGAAAATTAAACTTCGCGTTGAAAGTCACGCGACTTGGAATGTGGGCCGTCAGATTTGGGGCCTCAGATATGACGGTGGAGAATGGGCGCGATAAGGATTAGATGCGCGGGAAGTAAGAATAATGGTGGGTTTAATCTAGGCCGTCAGATCTAAGATTTGAATGGAAAAGATTAAATCTGGGGGTCAAAAGAAAATAATACAAAGCAGAGAAGGAGTTAATGAGGGTCGTTGATCTGCAGAGATCAATGATCGAGATTTGGCCTAAAACATTAGAACGTGGGGCGCATAGATTTGAGCCAAAGTCAAGAAATGAGATCGGGACCATCTGATCTGGACACGTGGACAGTCCAGATGCAATCGGAGTAATTCAATCGGCAGGGGGGAGAATTTACACAGCGCCAATGTGATTGAGTGCTGACCATCGATCTGAAAATCAGATCAACGGTGGGGAATGAATCAGAGGGTTTTGAAGCGAAGGACAGGTTAATGATCGGAGTGAATATGGACCGTTAGATCTAGGAAGGCGGGGAGGAGATCATCGACTCTCGATTGATCGGAGAATGACCAATCGGAGGTGAGAGACAAATGCACCCAACAGAAAATGCGATGCGATCATGTGCAGGTCGTTGATCGGCTCAAGATCAACGGTCAATATCGTTTTAAAACTCACACCGGCGGAAACCATTTAAAACATAGGAAAACCCAAAATTTTAGTATAAGACAAAGTTTTTATGGTATGGGCAAGATATATATATATGAAAGGGACAGGCACCCGACTGCGGGGCCTTTGACTATATGAAATGATAATAGGCCCGGGGCTTTATATATGAAAAGGGCCAATCAGGATCGGAAGGTCGGGCCTTTAGACTTTTCAATCTACCCATTCAAATTTTGCAATGTGATTAAGCACTTTGGGACTTAAACTCTTCGTCTCGGGTGAAGTTATATGGAGTAAAGCGGGGGGCAGAGTTTATATAAATGGGGCCCAATCACATCGAAAAATTTGGTTTGGGTCTCTCAATCTACCCAAAAAACATGATACGGGCGCGCTTAGACCAAAACTTTTGATAAGGGGTTTTTTGACTTTACAAAGGAAAATATCAATCGGATATGGATTATACAATTTTTTTAGCGCCCGATTGTGGGCACTCAGGTTATATGGGGAAATAATATGATCAGGGGATATAAGCACAGGGCTTTATCGCATCGGAACTTTTGTTATGGCACAAAGACTTGCGCAGTTGGATTTTTGCAATGCGATAAGTGCTTAAATGGCTTAGCGCCTGGTTCTAGCACTAGGGCATATAATGGGGAAATTGTTAGGACTTAGCCCAAGGGGGCTTAATTCTATAATAGAAGAAGTGTTTTTAATGAAAATTTTCAAATTTTCAATGGATTTGGGGGTTTCGGCAGAGTCAAAAAAGGAGTTTTAAACTCTACAAGGTGGATTTTATGAAGGGAAAAGGGGAATAGAGAAAAAATAGAGGAAAATGATGGGGAAAAAAGGGAACAAAATGAAGGTTAATTTTGATGTGGAAGGAGGGAAAAATGGTGTTTTCAGTAGTATTTTTTCTTATGGAAACAACATAACTTCAGAGTTTTAAGATGGAAACAGCAGTGAATATTTGGACAGAGGGCATGATTTTTTCAGGAGTCTTCAATAGATAACAATTTTTTGCAATAAAACTTGTTCTTTGAAGGCTCCAAAAATGTTTTAGCCACCGTTTGATATGACAAATTTTACTGGTGGCTAACAGTGGCTCCACTTGGGGATGGTGCCTTATTGAAGGCATCAAGAACTTCAGACTTTCATTCTCTAGAAGGCTGATCAGTGCCTTATCCATTGGGCTGCCTTTCTTTGTTTGGATGATCTTCTTTGCTCTGAAACATGTTAGAAGCCTATGAAAAAAATGGATCTTTCATTAACAAGCTTTCTACCTACCCAATTCTACTGATCTAACATTTTTTCTTCTTTAGAGTGCACTTGGATTGGAAAATTCTTTTCACAACATTTTATTCTTTTTGAAACCAAAAAATCTAATCTATTTCTACTCCTTATTTCTCCATGAACTCAGATTAAACACTTGAGCTCATATTTTTCTCTACCTAATCTACCAATCTATTATGATTAAACAGTCTAACATAATTTTATTGTCTAAATTCTACAACAGAAATTCAAAAGCATACAAGTCAGGATTGAACAGTCTAACTTGATGCTGGTCTATGGCATAAAAAATAAGCTGCACATAGATATTATTTTGTAGAAAATTTAAAACAAAATGGAAGGCTTAAGATCTGAAAGTTTCAAAGCACTTCCTTCATCTTTTTCACAGCTCTGTTTTTCTTCTTATTTGAGCTATTCATCTTCTATAAACTGGTTCAGATTTTGAGCTGATTAGAACTAGCTATTCCTCTGTTTTGACCCAGAAATTCAAATAGATTTGAGTTAATCCTGCTTTGGAAACATAGGTTCAGATTTTGAGCATGTTTGAACCTTTAGTTTCTAGCCTAATCTACCTACTGACAAGCCAAGATTAAATAGTTTGGCAAATCGAATTCACTATCCTATCAGCAGTAAAGTTAAAACTAATTAGTCAATATTAGGTTGTTTGACTAACTAGAAGCGTGTTTTTCAGGAGTGGCATTTAAGCTTGCACACTTTCAGATTTTGTTTCTCTTTTTTGGTATGGGGCTATGCCTTTCTTATTTTTACAATCTGCCCTCTTTTCTTTTCTTTCAATGTTTTTGTATTTTGATTTTTTCTAACTTTGAATGCAATGGTGGGCGAAATATTTATAATGGAAAAAAAATATAAAAGGGTTTCAGAATATGACATGGATCAAGAGAAGTAATGTTTGAGCATCTTGCCATTGACAGGACCCCCAAACAATTCTGCTCCATTCAACTCCTACAAGAAAAAGTCATTATTACTAGAAGTTGAATGAATGAAGTAAGGGCCAAGCCATAAGTTGTAAAATTTTCCATGCTTGCCCTTGTCTTCCCTCCTTGAGTCCCACTTTAAAACTTTGTCCCCAACATTAAAATTGCTAGCCTTTGTTCTTCTATCAAAAAGCTTTTTAATGTTGTCTTGCTTCTGCAATGTTTTGTTATAAACCTCCTCTCTGGTTTGTTGAAGGTGAATAGTCTGATTTATCCTTCGGATCATGTCATTATCTTCAGATTGAACCTCTTGAATCAAATTCATAACTGGTACACCAAGGCTAGTTGGAAAAATTGCATCAGTGCCATACACCAGCTGGTAGGGTGACATGCCAATAGATTTCTTCAAAGTCAATCTCTCAGCCCAAAGTGCATGCACAAGCTTTGTGTGCCAAGACTTTTTGTTGTCTTCCAACAACTTATTGATTATGTTCACTAAACTCTTGTTTGAGGATTCCGCAAGTCCATTACCTTGAGGGTAATAGGTCGTGGAATTCCCCATTGTTATCTGATACTTGTGACAGAACTCAACCATCTTCTTTGATCCAAATGTTGTTGCATTATTAGTGATGATCTTTGTAGGGCAGCCAAATCTAGAGAGAATATTATTCTCCATGAATTTTATGATAACAGAATCATTGGCCTGCCTACAAGGAATGGCTTCTATCCATTTAGTGAAATAATCTGTGGCGGTGAGAATCCATCTATGCTGAGCTGAAGATGATGGATGGATTTCACCTATGAAGTCAAGTCCCCACTGTTGAAAAGGGGCTTCAACAGTGATTGGACGCAGAGGCAAGGGTAGCAGCTTCCTTTTTCCTTCAAAAATTTGACATTTATGACAGGAAATTATCATCTTGTGCACATCAAGAAAAAGAGTAGGCCAATAGTAACCAGCCCTCAAGATTTTGTTGGTGGTTGTCTTCCAGTATAAATTGCCTCCACACTCTCCTTGATGGAACTCGTGCATAACCTTTTCTGCATCATACTCAGGCAAACATTTAAGCAATATACCACTAGCATTTTTCCAATAAAGACATTTTTTCTATAATGCAATAGTTTATAGCTTTTAAATTTGGAAACCTTGCCTTTATTTTTGTCAAACCAGGAGGTGTGTTCAATTTAAGCAAGACATAAAGAATATCAGCATACCAAGAGGAATTCATAAAATGGTCTTCAACAATGGGAGTTGAGATTTCCTCTTGATCATCTAAAGCATTAATCATTTTAATATCAAGAACTTCAAAATTGGATTCAGCCATCAACCTAGCTAGACCTTGGCCTTTGATGAGTTTAGTGGGTTTTATCTCTAAATCATATTCAAGAATAACAACAATCCACTTACCGCTCTTACCATTTGGGTCCCGTGTTAGAATATATTTGACAACTAAATTTGGGACAAAGGCAATGATGTGCGAGTGTAAGATGTATACTATGAAGTCCTTTAAAGCTTTAACCAAAGCAAAAGCTTTCTTTTCCATAATGTTATACTTCAGAGGGGCATCCCTCAAAGCCTTGCTAAAGAAAGCAATAGGTTCTCTTGTCCTTGTGGATTTTTCTGTAGAAGGATAGTAGCTATTGTATGTTCTGATGCAAATGAAAAAATATAAAAATATTTTGAGAAATCAGGACTTATTAGAACCGATGTTTTGGTTAATGCTTATTTCACCAGTTCAAATGACTTATTTGCTTCCAAAGTCCATTTTACCCCTTGCTCCTACTTCAACTTGTTTGTAATATTTCTAAGGGTCTCAGCCAAGTTGGGGATGAACCTTCTCAAAATGTTAATCTTTCCAATGAAATATTTCAACTCCTTGATATTTCGAGGATGGGAGATTTGCAGTATGGCCTCAATCCTCATTGGATATATCTTATTCCCCTCTTCTGAAATAATGTGTCCAAGAAGTTTACCTTCTTGGAGACTGAATAGTGTTTTCTTGGGGTTCAAAGATATACCAAACTTTCTACATCTCTTGAAGACTTTTCTTAAATGTGCTAAGTGCTCTTCATCTGGATTTGAAAAAATAGTAACATCATCAAGGTATATAATGATGAAGTAGCCTAGTTCTTCGGAGAATGCTATGTCCATGGCTCTCTGAAAAGTTTCTCCAGCATTCATTAGACCAAAGGGAATTTTCACATACATGAAAGTGCCCCATGGTGTAGTAAAGGCTATGTTTAATTGATCATCAAGGTGAACTAGAATATGATTGTACCTTGAGTAGCCATCAAGCAAAGAAATTATTCTAGACCCTACCACCCTCTGTAAAATATGATCCATATTGGGAAAAGGGTATTTGTCTTTCAATGAAGCTTTGTTTAAGTCTCTAAAGTCTATACAAAGCCTGATCTCTCCAATTTTCTTCCTAACTGACACCAGATTAGACACCCACTCAGAATATCTAATAGGGACAATAATACCAGCTTCATACATCTTCTTTATTTCCTTCTCAACCAAAGGCAGTTGTACAGGGTTTATTCTGTGTAGTTTTTGTTTGAATGGTTTTTGGTTTTCCTTGAGAGGGATTTTGTTCTTTATTATTTCCGTGTCATGGGATTTAAGATCTTCGTAACTCCAGGCAAAAAAATCAGAAAATTCCCTAAACAGCTCTATGTATTTGAGTTTAATTTGTGCTGGTAAGGTCTTAGACAGTTTAGTCATCATTGGTTGAAGTTCACTGCCTATATTGCACTCTTCCACTCCAGTCTCTATAGGTTTCAGTTTTGTCTTTTTGGCCACATCGTTAAAATCGAACAACTCTTCTAAAGGGGTCAGACCCTTAGGAAAACTATGTTCTTCGGACTGCAGGGTTTCTAACTCCTCTGTTTCTAATTCTGCAGTCAATTGTGTTGTGTTCTCTAGTTTGCTAGACAATAGATTAATATCAACAAGCTCAAGAGATGATTCTTCTTCTCCAAGAAAATTTTTTTCACTGTAGTCTATATCATAATCTAAATCCGAACTATGTAGTTCGAGTTCATTTTTGAATTGCATGAATTCTTCTATTTGTTTGTCTCCGTCAAACACCTAACATTAATTTTCGTTATCAGGAATGGCTGGTCTGAATTTTATCTGAGTTTTGCAGTCTTTGGTTTCATATGGCGTTAAGCATGTTATAGCTGCAAAGGCTAGGCTATGGGCTGCAATATTTATTTTTCTTGGGACGAAAATTACCTGGTACTCCTCAAAAAATTTTAAAATATCCATGACATCGTTTCAATAGGCCCGAAGTCTTGTGTGATGTGCGTTGTATTCCCTGTTGACTTGCCTAATGATTAACTCTGAATCCCCATATGCTTTAATTCTCTTGGCTCCTAGCTTTTTCAACAAATGCAAGCCCAAAAGCAGGGATTCATATTCAGATATGTTATTAGAACACTGAAAGTTTAATCTACAGGAAATTCTCCCCATGTGGTTGTTCTCAGTGTTGCAAATCCAGACACCTGCACCAGCATTGATCAGGAGCTCAAATCTGAGCTTGGGAAAATGCTAAAAAATGAAGTTGCTCATAATTGCTCCGGAACAGATCGACTGGAAATAGCTTGGCGATAAAATCCCAGCGCTGTGAACGACACTCAAATCTGTTACCGTATGGAGGAGATATTGCATTTTGAAATTGCCCAATGACTTTCAATTTTGAAAGAAAAGTTTTTTAATTATGTGTTGGGAAAATATTTAATTTTTATTAAGGTTTAATTGATAAATTAAAATTATATATTTATTAATATTTTATATGATTTTAATTAATCATATATTATATTATTTAATATATGTTTTAATTAATTATTAAAAACCTTATTAAAATTAAATTATTTAAACCACACATGATTATTAAAAAAATTGAAATATGAACAATTGTTTTAAACCCACAATTCAAATGTTTCTAAAGGTGCACGTGAGTATAATTACATGGCAAGTCAAATGGAATGGTTACGTGGGTTTAAAAGTACAAAAACGTGGGCTATTCAATTGTATTGGAGCGGGTTTTTAAAACATATGTTTGGTATATGTGTCAAGCACGTGGGTTAATGCATTACGTTGGAGTGGAGCGGAATTTAAACCGCGAAGTTAAAACAGTTTGTTAACCGTTGCAGTGGATCATTAAACAGTTATGCCACCATTTTCCATGTGAACGCAAGTCACGGCGGGGTTGAGTTACTACGGTTTTCAAAACCGTTAATTAACAATTAAATGTTGCAGGTTGAGTGCATGTGAACGCGTGTTTTTCTAACAGTTACATTTATTGTTGCCGCCGAATTTGGAGCGCGCCCGCTAAAGTTGGGGATGTTGCCATTTTTAACTGGAGTTAACTCCATTTCTCCACAGTTAGCGGAGCTTTTGAAGGGCCAACTTCAGTTAGCCATAACTTTGGATAGGAAAGTCCTTTTTGGACGATTTTTTTTTTATTCTGGGTCTCTTCGACATTCTGAAGCTGTTGGAAGTGTTTGCAGAGCCATCAGGGTGCTCTAACAGAGAATTTGCCAGTGTTTTTGGTCGTGGAGCCACCAGGGCCTAAGGGAAGAAGATCTGTTTTGGTCTACCTTCATCCATTGGAGGTGATTTTTTAGTCAGTTTATACTGATTTGAGCCTTCTGAATCTTATTTTGTAGTGTATTTTTCCCTGTGAGGATTCTATACATTTTTATTCACATTTTGAGCAATTTAATCAAAGAGGACAAGCCCATTTTGGGACGCTTGATCCAGCGGAGGTAGCCCAAGAGAGGGGTGAACCACTTAAAGAATTATTTGCTGTCATACTGTATAATTTTGCTGCATATTTTCAGATTCTGCTCCTTTAAACAGTAAATTTTTATAAGCTATCTTTTCCCAAGTAGGTTTAAACAGTGAGAAAAACTTGTTAGTTCATCTTCAAACCACTACACTTCATTTGCAGAATATGTATACTTGCCTATTCACACATTAAAGTTGGATCAATGAATACTTTGCAGTTAAAACAAATACTTTCATTGATCGGATCTTTGTGATTACTTTTTATTTCTTTAGGTAGAGTCTGTGGAAGGGCCAGATAGCCTCCGGATTCATCCTTTCTTTGAAAGGTGAAAGATCCGGTGAATGCCGCTACAGTCAATATTTGTATGAGAAATAGTTTGTTCTCACAATTTCAGATCAAGCATTAGTTCTAGTGCATGACCCGTCGAAATTCATACTCCACAGAGGACTATTTTTGGTTTCATCTTGGTTATTGTCCTCTTCAACTAAAGCGCTTTTAGATGGTTGTGGAATATCAACACTTAGTTGAATTTGTTTTAACTCCTCAGGTTTTTCGTTGTGTTAACTGTAAAGTTTAAAAAGCGATGGATGCATGACTTGAAGCTCAAGACCTGTGTTTGGTTTGCTAAAGTCTTCAAATGCAGCAAACTATTTTAACACTTCTGCATTGTGTTCTTCTTCCTCTCTATCGCCCATAAATTCTGTTAAAGTCACTTTGTCACCAAAGGTTTCATCGTTAAACAAGATAAAAGAATCTAGGCCCATGTTTACAGAATACAGAGGAGATTTTTGAGGTCTGTCTTGACTTGTAACTATGTATTTCATATGGGACTCCCTATACAGTCTTCTAGTTTGATTGAAAGCATGGATAGTCGCATAGGTCATTTCCATCTACATAGTTCCTTGTAACTTAGCCCCCCAGGATCTTGATAATAACATTCCATACTTTGGGGGCACATCAGCCACAAAAATGTCCATAACTAAGCATTTCGCTGGAATCTGTGCTAAGTTAATGCAAAGGTCTTTAATTAATCCTAAACATTTTACTCTACTTAAGTCAAAGGAGTAAAGGTCTTTATAAGGTCTGGTGATTTCTAGACCCAGGCTTTCCATCACAACTTTAGGCATTAAATTATGAGAAGCCCCGGAATCGTGCATAGTGTTGTGGAAAATCTTTTCATGAACATTTAAACTTACATAAAAGGGAGGAACAGGTCCCTCTTGATACTTACCTTCAATATTTGGACCAAAAATAAGCTCTAGTTGGTCATCATTAAGATTGATTGTGTCGTTGTTCTCTTCAATGTTTAAAGCCTTCAAAATTTTGGTTCTATATACATTATGGGCAGGTAACTCAGTCAAGGGGAAAGATATTTTAATTTTGGAAATTTCCTACTCTAGGCTGAAAGGAGTTTGATTCTTTGAAGTACTTGTCTTAGCCTTAGTAGCTACCACTCTATCAGCAACATCTGCTTGCTTATTTGTTCTATTTACATTTGAAAAAATGGTTTTGACAGTAGTACTAACTGAAGTGTTAGTACTACTAAGGTATGCACTTTGTTTTGTAACTTTTTGAGTGCCTTTATCTCTACCTTTATCAGAATTTAAAACTACTGTTTTTTCCTTCTGTTTGACTACTTTAGGCTTGGTTCCAATGTTGTTTTGTGAAGATTTTTCAGAGGTTTTGGTGTTGGGAGTTTGTTGACTGGTTTTGCTTCTAAGGTCATATTATCTTTGAGATTCTATGATGACATTTTCCATGTCTTGATAATAACTTTCGTCATCATCTCTTTTGTCATCATAAGGTGTGTATAGACCTTGTTTTCTATCATAATGAATCTCAAAGTCATCATTATCTACTCCCAGCATGTTGATATCTTCTTCCTCTATTATTTCGTTTGTTTCCTCAACCTCACTCACATAGTTTTGATGAAAGGGAGGAGTGATCTGTTGATCATCTTCCCCAAGTCTGTTTGGAGGTTGGTTCCTTCTAAAATTATGATTCTGGTTCTGGTTTCTGTTTTGAGGAGCAGTTTGATTTTGGCTTGCTTGTGCTCTCTCAGGGATGCTCATTTTCTTCATCATCTCCTCCATCATTTTTTCCATCTTTGAGATGGAAGTGGAAGGGGTAGATTCCTCTCTGAAGGACACTCTATTATCATTTTTCATTCTTTCTCTCTTCTCCATTAAGTTAACTTCCACAGCAAGAGCTTCTTTTCTCATATCCTCAAGAGTTGCAGGATCTCTCTCTCTTAGCTGATAAGCCATCTCAGGGTCAAGCCCTTCAGGAAATTTTTTTAGAGCTGAGCCTTGTGGAGGTTTTAAATCTGGGGAAAGTGCATTATACACACTATTAAATATGGTACAATAAGCTTGTACACTTCCCCATTGTTTCTATGGAGGTTCTTGTAATTAGAAAGGACTTGGAGAGGATTCTTCTTCACTTCCCATTTGTTTAAGAATGTCTGATGGAAGGCTTGGAGATCATTTATATTGTGGGGGGTTAAGCCTTTAAACCATTTTCTTACATCTCCCCCCAGACTCTAAGAAAATAATCTAAGCTTAACAGAATCATCATAAATTTCATTTCTGTCAAAGTAGTCATTCATCTTATCCACATGTTGAGATGCAGTAGTAGCATTACTAGCATCATATAATGGAATTTTGGACTGATAGTCTTGTGGAAGATTGACTAATGGTACAGGAATGACTAAGGGAGCATACCATGTTGCCATGATATGTGGTGGAGGTGGATTTACAAGAGGTGGATTAACAAAAGGTAAGGTGGGCTGAAGTGGAGTGGTTTGAACAGTGGATGTAGGATGAAGAGATGTGGATGGACTAGGAATAGATTGATGAGCTGATCTTAGATGAGAGACACCTAAATTGGAAAGGAAATGTGAATCAGGTGGTGTTGTTTCTTTGCTACCAGGATGTTCACTTGTTTCAGGAGATGAAAGTGAAGACTCAGAGTCTAGCTTATCTAAATCATCAAGAGACCTAGTTCTAAATGGATTTATAAGATCTACTTTTGATTGTTGTAGAGCTGCAATATTTTCAGGAACTGAATTAGCTCTCAAGGGTGATTTGAAAACAGTTGATAATCTAATCCTAGGAGACTCCCTAAGGATACTTTCCGGGTTATCAACTATCTCAGGTGGATCTGGGTCAAGATAGGCTCTAGTATGAATCTTTCTAGGAGCCACTATGTTGTGTTTGTTAGACCCAACTAAATAGGAAAAGTTCAACCATATATGACAGTCTTTAAGAGGTTAACTAATCTATTTAGAGAAATTTCAATCCTACAGTCCTCTAACTTAGTTTAAATTGTGATACAATGATAAGGGTTCTTCCCAGTGGAGTCTTAAGGTCTGTTAAGGGTTGTGGAGTCACCAAGTGGAATTTTTTAGCTCTTTTAGAGGTAAAAGGTTTTATGGTCCACCACCATGTTTATTGAATTCCAATCTGAAATATTTTTTGGGTTTTCTAAGTTAATTTTCAGTCCTAGTGGTTGTTAAGAGTGTTTTAAATATGTTTCACAACTTAGCTATGGTTATGAGACAAAGAAAATCTACTCTTATGGCTAAGCCAGCTGATTTTTCAAGGTTATATAAAGTCTTATGATAATCCTAGGGTTTGCCTAGTTTTTCACTGATTCAAACAAGTTTTACCATGATTACCATCACTTAGTAGTGCTTGAAAAGGCTGCTTTTAACTCATGAAGTTTGTATGAAATTTCAAGGGAACCAGAGATTCTGGGTTCGTTCCCCAGTGGAGTCGCCAGAAATGTTAGCTCCCTATAATCAGCAAGATTGGAAAAGTCTGACAACAGGGAGAAACATCATTTCAACCACTTTGGGATTCTAGGATCTAGCCCTCCTCAATCCGGAGAGGGATCTCTCCAATAAGTGAAAAGATGGATTTGTCTTTGAAGTTTTAGGGTATTGATATTAGGCTAGTTATGAAGGCCGAGGGTTTTGTTTTGGATGGTTGAGCATGATTATGGCTTGAGTGGAAAGTTCTAAATGGAAAGAGTTTCAAAGGTGAGAATTTGCAAGCAAATATAACAAGCTTTGGCCAAAAATATGGATAATTGCAGGTTTTAGTCCATTGGGCTTTGGAGTCATAATAGGGTTTTAATTGAAACAATCAAGTTCAAGAGTGGTCTATGGGGCAAGTCATCTATGTCTAAGGATCTCTATAAATTTTATTTATGGAATTAAATGATACAAAAATAAGGGGAATTAAAAAAATGAAGAACAAAGAGCAGCTCAGGATCTGGTAAGTACTTTGAAACTAGCTAGCCTTTGACAAACACTTAAGAATAACATAAAAGAAATCCAGGATCTGGTAAGTACTTCAAAACTAGATAGCCTTTGATACACTTTCAATAGAAAAAATTTAAACACAGGGGAAACACAAATGATAACAAAGAATGGCCTAAGATCTGGTAAGTACTTCGAAACTAGCCAGCTTTTGACACATTCCTAGGGAAAATTTCAGTTAGTCTTTTGGGATAAAACTAGGACCAGGGCTCACCATATATTCCTTAGTTCATCTCTACTTAACATGAAATGAAAATAACTTTCAAGAATAAAAATTAGCTAAGACAGAAGGACGAGGGAATGCCAACATTCCTACTGCTTAAACTGAATTAAATCATTCCTAAATAACAAAATTTGGAAGAAAAAATATAGATAAAGATTTTTAGTCAGAGAAGGGTACTGATATACAGTAAATCCTAAATCTATGCATGTTGTTCTTTATAAGAGAAGGTGGAAAAAGTGGAAACAGAAATAAAATAATGATTTACTAGAAGAAAAACATCACCGTTGCTTAAATAAGCTTCTATTGATGCTTCAAACTAGTTACAACTTTAAGTCCAGCATTTTAGGTTAGAAATCATCTTCAATTATTAGCCAAACTATTCTATCACAAGCAGAGCTCCAAGAGCCAGTGAACACTATTTACAAGTAGGAGTTTCAAGCACAAGTATATTTCAAAGTTTTGCAACCAACATTTTCTCATCTTCTACAGAAGTATTTATAGAAGAAATGAGGAGGTGGGATCTGATAAAATATCTCTTGGGTCAATTAATACAGATTAGTGCTTCTCAGCCTTTGAGGGGCTCAATGGAGAAGAGTATAGATATTCTTACTGTATTAATTGATTTACATTTAAGATTAATCTCGGTGGGAGCTTTTGTTGACTTTTAAGGCTCTGTTTCATGTAGTAATAACTCTGCTGATATTTTGCATTAAGTTCCTTGGCAGAATTAACTATTCAGCTGCGCTGAGGCAAATATCTAATTTTATGATCATAATTCGGCCTCTGTTGAATGCTTGTGGCTACAGGTGGAAATGGGTAGCTGAGAGGAATCAATTGGCCTCTCATGTGGCGGTGCAGGCCTTTTTTTTTGTTAAACACTTATGATTTTCTTTTAACTGTGTTTTAATTTGGAGGATTAGGCTTTTGATAATCCATCTTAGCCATAATCCCCACAAATTTGTCTTCAATCTTCTGCTCTAGTGTGTTTTTTCTTGGACACTGATACTCTTTTAATTTGATTTTGTGTCTTGTTGATGTGCAAGGCCGCACAGGGATCATATGGAATCAATGCCTATGAAGCATTGATGAAACATGTTTCTGGACACTGAGAATGGCTTCTCTTTAAGTAAACAAAGCCCTGAGGATCGTCACCCTCGGCTTTATCTTTTCTCTTTCAAATATTTTGAAATTCAACTGAACCTGCACAAAACACACAACTTATTATGAAATCTTGTGTTTATTGGGTAAAAACTACTTCAGAGGGTGTGGGGAGGAGTGTGGCCATTGGATGGCAACATCCAACGGTTGGGATCTGTTTAGCGGAACGTTAAAAAAGGAAAGCGGGTGAAGAATAAGTCAGATCCTTCAATCTGCAAAGATCGACAGTCAGGGTCGATTCGGGAGGGAATAAAGCGAAGGGGTCACTTTATATGGAAATGGTAGAAATATACAAGGAAAAAGGTTTAAAACCTTTGATTGGAGGTAAATGCATTGAAAATAACCTTCAGGGGTTCGAGATGATCGTGGGCTGTTGGATGAGATCGGCCCACAAAATCAACGGCTGAGGAGGCACACGATAAAACGTAAATGGAAAGACGGAAAGTGGTTTCAGGATTTAAAACCACAGGTTTCGCGTGGAGAAAAGGTGGGTAGGCAGTTTTTCCTTTTAGAACGCGATATGCGTCCCCGCCTGACACGTGGCCTCAGAAAACCACCTATTTCGTGTGGCCTTTAGAAAATTAAACTTTGCGCTGAAAGTCACGCGACTTGGAATGTGGGCCATCAAATCTGGGGCCTTAGATCTAACGGTGGAGAATGGGCGCGATAAGGATTAGATGCGCGGGTGGTAAGAATATGGGTGGGTTTAACCTAGGTCGTTGGATCTAAGATTTGAATGGCAAAGATTAAATCTGGGGGTCAAAAGGAAATAATACAAAGTGGAGAAGGAGTTAATGAGGGCCGTTGATCTACGAAGATCAACGGTCGGGATCTGGCCTAAAACATTAGAACACGGGGTGCATAGATTTGAGCCAAAGTCAGGAAATGCAATCTGGACCATCCGATATGGACACGTGGACGATCCAGATGCAATTGGAGGCATTCAATCGGCAGGGGGAAGAATTTGCACAGCACCGATGCGATTGAGCGCTGAGCATCGATCTGAAAATCAGATCAATGGTGGGGAATGAATCAGAGGGTTTTGAAGCGGAGGACAGGTTAATGATCGGAGTGAATATGGACCGTTAGATTTGGGAATGCGGGGAGGAGATCAACGAATCTCGATTGATCGGGGAATGACCAATCGGAGGTGAGAAACAAATGCACCCAACAGAAAATGCGATGCGATCATGCGTAGGCCGTTGATCGGCTCAAGATCAACGATCGATATTGTTTTAAAACTCACACCGGCGGAAACCCTTTAAAACATAGGAAAACCTGAAATTTTAATATAATACAAATTTTTTATGGTATGGGCAGGATATATATATGAAAGGGATACGTGCCCGATTGCGGGGCCTTTGACTATATGAAATGATAATAGGCCCGGGGCTTTATATATGAAAAGGGCCAATTGGGATTGGAAGGTCGGGCCTTTGGGCTTTTCAATCTACCCATTCAAATTTTGGGATGCGATTAAGCACTTTGGGACTTAAACTCTTGGTCCCGGGCGAAGTTATATGGAGTAAAGTAGGGGGGCGGATTTTATGTAAATGGGGCCCAATCGCATCGGAAACTTTGGTTTGGGTCTCTCAATCTACCCAAAAATCATGATACGGGCATGCTTAGACCAAAAATTTGGATAAGGGGTTTTTTTGACTTTACAAAGGAAAATATCAATCGGAGATGGATTATACAATGTTTTTAGCACCCGATTGTGGGCACTCGGGTTATATGGGGCAATAATATGATCTGGGGATATAAGCACAGTGCTTAATTGCATCAGAACTTTTGTTATGGCACAAAGACTTGCGCAGTTGAATTTTTGCGATGCGATAAGCGCTTAAATGGCTTAGCGCCTGGTTCTAGCACCAGGGCATATAATGGGGAAGTGGTTAGGACTTAGCCCAAGGAGGCTTAAGTCTGTAATAGAAGAGGTGTTTTTAATGAAAATTTTCAAGTTTTCAATGGATTTGGGGGTTTTGGCAGAGTCAAAAAAGGAGTTTTAAACTCTGCAAGGTGGATTTTATGAAGGGAAAAGGGGAATAGATAAAAAATAGAGGAAAATGATGGGGAAAAAGGGAACAAAATGAAGTTTAATTTTGATGTGGAAGGAGGGAAAAATGGTGTTTGCAGCAGTATTTTTTCTTATGGAAACAGTAGAACTTTAGAGTTTTAAGATGGAAACAACAGTGATGATTTGGACAGAGGGCATGATGTTTTCAAGTGTCTTCAAGAGATAACACTTTTTTGCAATAAAAATTGTTCTTTGAAGGCTCCAAAAATGTTTTAGCCATCATTTGATATGAAAAATTTTACTGGTGGCTAACAAAACCAACTACCCTTTGTAATATATGTTCTATTTTGGGCAAGGGATAGTTGTCATTTAATGAGGCTTTGTTTAAGTTTCTAAAGTCAATGAAAAGACTTATCTCTCCTGTTTTATTCCTAACTGATACAATATTAGACACCAAGTCTGAGTATCTAATAGGGACTATAATTCCATCATCATACATTTTTCTAATTTCTTTCTCTACCAGAGGTAATTGAACAGGGTTGATTCTGTGCAATTTTTGTCTATATGGTTTCTGGTTTTATTTGAGGGGTATCTTATGCCAGATTATCTCAGTATCACATGATTTTAGATCCTCATAGCTCCATGCAAATACCTCAGAAAATTATTTAAACATCTCAATGTATTTCAGTTTAATGTGAGCTGGCAGTGTCTTGGAAAGTTTGATCATTTTAGGCTTTTCCTCACCGTCTATGTTGCATTCTTCCACTTCAGCCTCCATAGGTTCCAATTTTGGATTTTTGGCAACATCATTCAATTAAAACAATTCTTCTAATAGGACCAGTCCTTTTGGAAAGATTTGATTTTTAGATTGCAACACTTCTAAGTCTTCTTTTTATAAATCTGTGCAGTTTTCCGTTGTATGTTTGGGTCTATTAGTTAACAAATTTATATTAGCAATCTCAGGAGACTTTTCTTCTTCAAAAAGTGGATTTTCTTCGGTAGGACAGTCTTGTTCATACTCTGAATCTAATTTTGGTATTAAAAATTCATTTTTGGGATGTAGGAATTCTTCTATTTGTTTATCTCCTTCAAAAACTTGCCAGTATTTTTCACTATCCAGTACAGCTAGTTTATATTTTACTTGGATGGTGTATTGTTTTCTTTCATAAGGTATTAGACAAATACTAGCAGCAAAGGCTAATCCATTGACAAGAATGTTTTGGTTCCTTGGGACAAAGGTAAGTTGAAATTCAAAAAATATTTTTAACAAGTCCATGGCATCATCTCTATAGGCTCTAAGTCTGGGATGTTTGGCAATGTATTCCCCATTTACTTTCATAATTATCAATTCTGAATCTCCATGAACTGTTATTATTTTGTCCCCTAATTTTTTCAATAAATTGAGGCCTTAAAGGAAAGCTTCATACTCTGCTATGTTATTTGTGCATTGGAAGTTTAATCTATAAGAATGACCCTCAGCATGATTGTTTTCAGTAGTGTGCACCCATATGCCTGCTCCTGCACCAGTTTTAGAGAAAGATCCATCAAAAATCATACTCCAAAGAGGACTATTTTCATATTTATCATTTATTTCACTGCTTTCCTCTCTATTTTGTTTGCCTAATCTGTGACTGTGTTGTTCCTGTAGGACTGCACTATGTTTGTCTCTATTTTTTTCCTCAATATTTTCAATGTTTTGAGGATTTATTACTTTATTTTCATGATTGGTACTATGTTTATGACTGTTTTGGACCTCAAAACCTTCAATTTGTTTGTTGTGAATTTCTGAGTTTGCAAACTGATCTAATGATTTTTCCTTTCTCTCCTTTTCCTCTATGGCTGCCACTATGTTTGGATGTGGAGTGGCCACTATATTGGTTGATGTTTCATTTACTAATTCTTTCTCATTAGGAATCTCATCATTGTAAATAATGAATGAGTAAAGGTCAGTGTGTATGGAATAGAGAGGAGAGTTTTATGGTCTTCCTTGGTTACTCACCATGTATTTCATTTGTGTTTCCCTATAGAGTCTTCTAGGTTGACTGAAGATAGGGATGGTGGAATAAGTCATATCCATCTACATAGTACCTTGCAACTTAGCACCCCATGATATTGAAAGAAGCATGCCATATTTGGGGGGTTTATCAACCACTAAAATGCCCATCACTAAGCTTTTGGCTGGAATTTGGGCTAAGTTAACACATAGATATTTTATTAGGCCTAGGCATTTCACTCTGCTTGAATCAAAGGAATATAAATATTTCTAAGGTCTAGTCAGCTCTAGGCCTAGTCTTTCCATTATTACTTTAGGCATGAGGTTATGTGATGCTCTTGAATCAAGCATGGAATTCTGAAAAATATTATCATCAATGTTAAAACTGATGTAGAATGTGTTAGCCACCTATATTTTTCAAAATATATCAGCTGGTGGCTAAATATTCTTTGCAGCCTCCAAGAAACAAATTCAAGCCTGAAATTGTTGGTGCTTGAAGTCTGATTGGCAAGATCATGAACTGCTGGGTTGGTTCCTTATACTTTCCCCATCTTTGCCTCTGTTGTTCCATAAAAATCCAAGTGAAGTGTTGCTGCATCCTTCTCCTGTTTCCGCTCCCCTTCTTCCACCTTTCCTCATTTCTTCGAGTATCCTTTCATCCATAAAAAGACCCATTAAACCCTCTTATTCCCATATTCCTTCATTAATCTTTTTCCCCAAGGTCAAAAACCCACTTTTTGACCTATCGGAACCCTTCCCCTTTTGCAAAAAATCATTAAAAACCGTAGAAAAACATGTGTTTCTATGCGTTAGGTTTTAGCCCCTCAGGCTAAGCCCCTTTCCGTTTCTCCCTCCATATGCCCCGACGCCCGAAACCCGTGTGCTAAGACAGCCAGGCGCTTAACCATCGGCAATAATTTATTACCCGAAAACACCAAAAACCTTTGAAAAAATGCGAAGACGGGTTTATTTTATTCCTCCGCCAAAGAAAATCATATTGAATCTCAACCATTGATATGACCCAGATCAACGGCGCAGAGTCAATCTTCACCTGGTGGACCCCCCGGTCCCCGGCGCCTGTTTTCAAAAGAAACCGTGGTTTTGTGCCCGCACCGCTTTCCGCGTTAAAACGGTTTTCCCCCGTCGGCCAGCGATTCCACCCGCTGGCCGACACGTGTCTTCCACCTCACTCCAAAACCGCCGTGTCAAGTTTTTTCCCCGCGCGTTAAGCTTTGTCCCATGGCCCCGCAGCGGGATTCATCCCCGCCGTCGGATCTAGACCCTCCTATCCGACGGTCCCTATTTGCCCTTTCCCGCTCACCTATTAACAAACTCGCCCGCCCGATAATTCTTTTCCGGCGCATTCGATAGCCGATCCCCACCGTCGATCTCCGCAGATCGACGGCTCTCCTTTGTTCTCCTGATTCCATTAAAAGGTCCACCTTTGTCCCATTGACTCTTCAAAATTGCTCCCGACTGTTGATCGCGATACGATCAACGGTTCCGATTTCTCCATCCACCCGCACGCCCTCCGATGCAGTTTGCCCATATAACGCAGGATTTCCTCACTTTTCTTGTTTTTTGCAGGTTTTCAAAGGGTTTTTCTTCGTATTCTACGAAATCTGAAGGATGAGAGTGACGACTCCAATCCTCCCGGTTTGTCCATGGAATTGATCATACGGAGAAGAACAGAGATATTTACAAAGTTTCATGAGCTTTGGTTACCGCACGCCCCTGCAAAGCTTGAAGATGGCCGCCAAAAATCAGAGTAGAGAAAGAGAATCAAGTTAAAGATAAAATGAACCAGACCAGTGGTTTTGTGAGAAGATTGGCGGGGATTACGGCTAAGACGATTATCAAAAGCCTAATTCCCGGTTCTGAACGCGGATTAAAGCAAAACCTAAAAGCGTTCATCAGTCAGATCGTTTTCACCGCCATACTTTGAGGCGAATTGATTCCTCAACCACCACAGTGCCACCTATTGCCTCAGAAAGCTCAAACAGAGGATGAATTTATTGAACAGGATCAGATATTATGCCTCGAACAACCAAAGAAGTTATTACTGCACCGGATTTCAACGACAGAATGTCTGCAGTGCAACCCTAACAGTACGCAGAGCCTCAAAGGTCAATATAAGCTCTCTTCGAGCTTACTTTTTAAGTATAAGCACATTAATGCAATGTAACACCTATAGAATTTCTTTATCGGGCCTCTCGGGGTCAGAAAGACATTAATTCTGCATTGATTATGTTTGAGATCTTTAATTTGGATCTCACCTCCTCATCCTTCTATAAATACCTCAACAGAAGATGAGTGAAGGGTTGGATTAGTTGGTTGTCAATGTAATTGCTGAAGCGCTGTAACCATTTCTGAGTGGAAAACTCTTGACTGTAAATAGTGGTTTCACGGGCTCTTGGAGCTCTGCTTGTGACCAATAGGTTAGGTTGTGAAAAAGAGATGTATTAAAACATTGGATTTGAAGATTGTAACCGGTTTGCAGCAATCAATACAAGCTGATTTATGGGATCCTGGTCTATGCCGATGGTGATGTTATTCTCACTGTAACTTGTCATTTTTATTTCTGTTTTCAATTCGTTTCATTCTCCACTATAAAGAACAGTTAAAACAGTGTTAGAGTTTGTTGTACACCAGTGACCTTCTCTGGCTGAAAAATCTTTATCCCAATGTTTTCTTCTTATTTTGTTATTTAGAAATGACTTAATTCAGTCTAAGTACAGAGATGTTGGCGTTCCCTCATCTTTCAGTCACTGCTGAATGTTATTTTTAAATGTTACTTTCATATATGTTGTGTAAGGAATGAATTGAGGAAATCAAAGGTTAGCCCTGAGTCCCTTTCTTGTTTGCTCAACTATTTGTCTGTTTCCCTTAGGATGTGTCAAAAGCTGAAAAGTTTCAAAGCACTTATCAGATCTTAGGCCATTCTGTGTTATCTTGGTGATTGTCTTGGAAAGTAACTAAGTAAAGGAGAACTAGGATGAGGAGAAAGGTGAGCCCTGCCCACTAGTTTCTGCTCCAAAGGTTGCCTTTCAAGTTTCCCTTTGTTTTTACTCTGTTTCTATTAGAAGTGTATCAAAGGCTGGATAGTTTCAAAGCACTTACCAGATCCTAGGTTGCTTCTATGTTTCCTTAAGTGCCTGGTCAAAGGCTGGCTAGTTTCAAAGTACTTACCAGATCCTGGGCTGCTCTTTGTTCTGCATCTGTTGATTCCCTTTCTTGTTGTATCACCCCATTCCATAAATCAAACTTCAAAGAGATCCTTAGGCCTAGATGACTTGCACCATAGATTGATATTGAACCTGGTTGTTTCAATTAAATTCCCTTATGACTCCATAGCCCAATGGATTGGAAACTTGCCATCATCTTTCTTTAGAATCAAAGCTTTTTAGTTTACTTGCAACTTCTCACCTTTGAACCTATTTGCATATATATCTTTCCGTCTCAGACAGCAACTATGCTCAACCATCTAAGAAAACCAAACAAAACCCTTGGCCTTCATAACTAGCCTAATATCAACACCCCAAACTTCAAAGACAATATCCATCTTTGTACATATTGGAGAGATCCCTCTCCGGATTCAGGAGGGCTAGATCCTAGAATCCCAAAGTTGGTTGAAATGATGTTAACTCTGTGATCGGACTTTGCCAATCTTGCTTGTTACAGAGACCTAACATTTCTGGCAACTCCGCTGGGGACCTTTTACCTCAGAATCCTCATATAAACATTTTGAGAGTAAAAAGCAGCCTTTTCAAGCACTACCAAAGAATGGTAATCATGATAAAACTTGTGTGAATCAGTGACAAACTAGGTCAACCCTAGGGTTCGTTTAAGTCTTTATCTAACCTTGGAAAATCGGCTAGCCGAGCCACAAGGATAGATTGTCTTTGTTTCTTAGCCGTAGCTAAGTTTTGAGGCAAAGTTAGGACATTCTTTAGAAACCACAAATATAAACAATTCAGAAAATACCAAAAAACATTTCAGATTGGTAGTAAAACACTAGTTTTGATCCTTGTATACGTCTTTGATGTGTTTTACCCTATACTCTTAGACAGAGTCTGGAAAGGGCTAGGTAGCCTCTGGATCTCATCCTCCTTTGGGGTGACATATCTAGTGAATGCCCTCCCAGTCAATCTCTGGTTAGAGTTTGTTGTATTTTGAGATATCCCTGAAAAGAAATGTTCCAAAGACACTGTGGTGGACAGGGTGCTTCTGTGAAAACTCTCCGAACCTTCCACCTGGCGACTCCACCATCCCGAGCTAACCTCAAAGACTCCGCTGGGAAGAACCCTCATCATTATAAAATCCTTCAAACTCAGTTAGAAGACTATAAGATGCGAGTTGAGTAAACAAGATTAGTTAACCCTTTGAAGATTGTCATACCTGATTGAACCTCTCTTGTTTAAAAGTTGGGTCTAAAAAGATAAACATTGTGGCTACTAAAAAGATTCACACTAGAGCCCATCCTGACCCTGATCCTCCTGAAATAGTTGACAACCCAGAAAGGATTCTTAGGAGGCCTCCTAAGATACAAGCCTCAACTATCTTCAGACCACCCCTAAGAGCCAATTCAGTCCCTGAAAACCTTTCAGCTCTTCACGAATCACAAATTGACTTATTAAATCCATTCAGAACCAGGTCATTCGGTGATTTAGATCAGTTAGATTCTGAGCCTACCCTTTCATCTCCCGATACCAGTGGGACTCTTGGGAATAGAGAATCAACACCACCCGATTTACATTTCTTACATAATTTAGGTGTCTCTCACCCAAGATCAGCTCAGAGATCTACTACCGTTCCATCCACTTTTGTTCATCCTTCATCCACTGTTCAAACCACTCCACTTCAAACCACACCTCCACTTGTAAACCCACCCCCACCACATATCATGGCAGCATGGTATGCTCCCTTAGTCCTTCCTGTACCATTAGTCAATCTTCCACAGGACTATCAGTCCAAAATTCCATTGTATGATGCCCATAATACCATAACAACGTCTCAACATGTGGACAAAATGAATGACTACTTTGACAGAAATGAAATTGATAATGAGTCTGTCAAAATCAGATTGTTTGCTCAAAGTTTGGGGGGAGATGTGAGAAAATGGTTTAAAGGTTTAACCCCCCATAGTATCAACGACCTTCAAGCCTTCCATAAAACATTTTTAAACAAATGGGAAGTAAGGAAAAACCCTCTCCAAGTCCTTGCTGACTATAAAAATCTCCATAGGAACCCTGGGGAAAGTGTACAAGCTTATTGTACCAGGTTCAACAGTGTGTATAATGCACTTTCCCCTGAACTGAAACCTCCTCAGGGATCAGCCTTAAACAAATTTCCTGAAGGGTTTGACCCAGACATGACATACTCACTCAGAGAAAGAGTCTTTGCAACTCTTAAAGATATGCAAAGAGGTGCCCTTTCTGTAGAGGTGAACCTTATGGAAAAAAGAGCAAGGATGAAAGCTGAAAAGAGAGTATCTTTTAGGGAGGAACCCACCCCTTCTACTTCAAGCTCAAAAATGGAAAGAATGATGGAAGAAATGATGAAGAAAATGAGCATTCTAGAGAGGGCGCAAGCGAGTTTGAATCAAAACGCTCCTCAAAACAGAAACCAAAACCAGAATCGGAATCTTAGAAGAAATCAGCCTCTAAACAGACCCAGGGAAGATGATCAGCAGATCGCCCCTCCCTTTCATCAGAACTTTTTAAGTGAGGTTGAGGAAACAAATGAAATAACAGAGGAAGATGATATAAACTTATTTGGGGTAGATGATGATGACTTTGAGGTTCATTATGACAATAAACAAGGTCTCTATACACCTTATGATGACAGAAGAGATGTTAACCAGGATTACTATCAAAACATGGAAAATGCTGTCATAGAGCCTGTTAAGGAGTATGAACTCAGAAGCAAATCTAAACAACAAACCCCCAACAATAAAACCTCTGACAAACCTTCTCAAAGCAGCGCTGCAACCAAGTCTAAAACAATCAAACAAAGGGACAAAACGGTGGTTGTTGATTCTGGTAAAGAGAAAGAGAAAGACACTCAAAACATCGAAAAACAGAGTGCAAACATTAGTAGTACTAACACCTCAGTTAGTACTCCTGCAAAAGTAATTGTTTCAACTGTAGATGAACCGAATCAGCAAGCTGTTTTTGCTGATAAAGTGGCAATAAACAAGGCTGAAGTCAGTATTCTGAAAAATCAAAACCTCTTTAGCCTGGAACAGGAAATCTCAAAGATCAAGATCTCTGTTCCTTTGACTGAGTTAACTGCCCAGTATGTATATAGGTCCAAAATTTTGAAGGCTTTGAACTTAGAAAATAATGAAGATACCCTCAATATTAATGATGACCAACCAGAGCTTATTTTCGGTCCAAAGATTGAAGGAAAATTCCAAGAAGGCCCTGTGCCTCCATTTTATGTAAGCTTAAACATTCATGACAAAATCCTGCATAATGCTATGCATGATTCAGGTGCTTCCCATAATTTAATGCCAAAAGCTGTAATGGAGAGCCTGGGTCTTGAAATTACCAGACCTTATAAAGACCTGTACTCCTTTGACTCAAGTAGAGTTAAGTGTCTAGGATTGATTAAAGATCTCTGTGTTAATCTAACCCAAATTCCAGCCAAATGTTTAGTCATGGACGTTGTTGTGGCTGATGTTCCCCCGAAGTATGGAATGCTTTTATCAAGATCTTGGGGGGCTAAGTTACAAGGGACTATGCAAATGGACATGGCCTATGCAACCATCCCTGTCTTCAATCAAACCAGGGGACTTTATAGGGAATCTCACATGCAATACACAGTCACAAGCCAGGAGCGGCCTCAAAACTCTCCACTCTATGCTATAAACACGAGCCTTGATTCTTTTATCATGTTCAATAATGAAACACTCGCTGAACAAATTATTTCGAAAGAATCCATGGCTGGGGTTAAAAAGGAGGAAAACGATGCCGAATTTCTAGAACAATATACTGTGTCTGAAAGTCCTAGCAAATTTAACACAGGTCTGGAAATCCTAGTTATCAATCCTGTGAGCTCAAAACTTGACAGTCAGAATGACAGTCCTCAACCTGATGAAAAACTTGGGGAATCGAACAATACAAAGTCCATTCATCAAACTTAAAATCTGCCTCTCTGGACTATGTATTTTGATGGGTCGTGCACCAAAACAAATGCAGGTGCAGGTGTCTGGATCACTAACTCTGAAAACGATCATATAGAATGCATTTCATGCAAACTAAACTTTCAGTGTTCCAATAACATAGCAGAATATGAATCCCTCCTCTTGGGCTTGCATCTTTTAAAAAAACTAGGTGCCAGGAGAATCGATGTATATGGGGATTCTGAATTAATCATTAGGCAAGTCAATGGGGAGTATAATGCAAATCACCCCAGACTTAGGGCCTACAGGAATGATGTCATTGATCTTTTAAAAACATTTAACGAGTACACCTTATCTTTTGTCCCAAGGAAAAGAAACATTGCTGCCCACAATTTAGCCTTTGCTGCTAGAACCTGCCCAATGCTGTATGATGACACCTCTCAGATAAAATTCAGACCATCTATCCCAGATAACAAGAAATATTGGCAGGTATTTGATGGAGATAGACAAATAGAAGACTTCATGTAATTCAGAAATGAGTTTGAACCCCATAGTTCAGATTCAGACTATGATACAGACTACAGTGAAGAAAATTTTCTTGGTGAAGAAGAGCCATCTCCACAGCTGGGAGATATAAACCTTCAGACTATCACATCCACATGCCAAACAGAATTAAGTCCGAAACCTGAAACAGAAGAAATAGAAACTCTGCATTCTAATAATGATAGTCTGCCCAAGGGTTTGGCCCCTCTAGAAGAACTGTTTGATTTTGATGATGTGGCCAACAAACCAAAATTGGAACCTGTGGAAACTGAAGTAGAGGAATGTAATATAGGCAGTGAGGAAAAACCGAGATTTATTAAACTGTCTAAAACTTTACCAGCTCACATTAAACTCAGATACTTAGAGCTGTTTAAAGAATTTTCTGATGTTTTTGCATGGAGTTACAAAGATCTTAAGTCCTATGACACTGAAATAATACAGCACAAAATTCCTCTTAAAGAAAACCAAAAACCATTCAAACAAAAACTGCGCAGAATCAACCCTGTCCAGTTGCCATTGGTTAAGAAGGAAATTATGAAAATGCATGATGCTGGTATTATTGTCCCTATTAGATATTCTGAGTGGGTATCTAATCTGGTGTCGGTCAGGAAAAATACTGGAGAAATCAGGCTTTGTATAGACTTCAGGAATTTAAACAAAGCTTCACTAAAGGATAACTACCCTTTGCCCAAGATGGATCATATTTTGCAAAGGGTGGTAGGGTCTAAAAGAATTTCTTTGCTGGATGGCTATTCAGGGTATAACCAAGTCCTAGTCCACCCTGATGATCAATTAAAGACAGCCTTTACTACACCATGGGGCACGTTCATGTATGTGAAAATGCCTTTTGGTTTAATGAATGCTGGAGCAACCTTTCAAAGAGCCATGGACATAGCATTCTCGGAAGAATTAGGCTTCTTCATCATTAGTTATCTTGATGATGTAACTGTGTTTTCAAAAACAGATGAAGAGCACTTAGAACACTTGAGGAAAGTTTTCGAGAAGTGCAGAAAGTTTGGGATATATTTGAACCCCAAGAAAACCTTATTCGGACTCCAAGAAGGTAAGCTTCTTGGACATATCATTTCAGAAGAGGGCATAAAGATAGATCCCATGAGGATTGAAGCCATATTGCAAATCTCCCACCCTCGGAACATCAAAGAGTTGCAGTCTTTCATAGGAAAGATTAAATTTTTAAGAAGGTTCATCCCAAACTTGGCTGAGCTCCTTAGAAATATCACAAACATGTTGAAAAGGGAGCAAGGGGTAAAATGGACCGCTGAAGCAAAGACATCCTTTGAACTGGTTAAACAAGCATTAACCAAAACACCAGTTCTCATAAGTCCCGATTTCTCAAAATATTTTTATATCTTCTCATTTGCATCAGAACATACTATAGCTGCTGTCCTTTTACAAAAAAATCCACAAGGACAAGAGCAACCCATTGCGTTCTTCAGCAAGGCATTGAGGGATGCCCCTTTGAAGTATAACATTATGGAAAAACAGGCTTTTGCCCTGGTAAAAGCTTTAAAAGACTTCAGGGTATACATCCTTCACTCACATATCATTGCCTTTGTCCCAAATTCAGTGGTAAAAGACATTTTAACCCAGGATCCAGATGGTAAGAGAGGTAAGTGGATTGCTGTTATTCTCGAATATGATTTAGAGATTAAACCCACAAAGCTTATCAAAGGCCAAGGTCTAGCTAGGTTAATGGCTGAATCAAATTGTGAAGCTCTTGATATTAACATGATTAATGCTTTGGATGACCAAGAAGAATTCACAACCCCCATTGTTGAAGATTATTTTGCGAATTCTCCTTGGTATGCTGATATTGTTTATGTTTTGCTTAATTTAAACACACCGCCTGGTTTATCCAAAACAAAGGCAAGATTCCTAAAGTTAAAAGCTGTAAACTATTGCATTATTGATAAATGTCTTTATTGGAAGAATGCTAGTGGTATATTGCTTAAATGTTTACCTGAGTTTGATGCAGAAAAAATTAAGCAGGAGTTTCATGAAGGAGAGTGTGGAGGCCATTTGTACTGGAAGTCAACAACCAACAAAATTTTGAGGGCTAGTTTCTATTGGCCCACTCTGTTTCCTGATGTACATAAACTGACAACCACTTGCCATAAATGCCAATTGTTTGAAGGCAAGAGAAAATTACTACCCCTTCCTCTGCATCCAATTACTGTTGAAGCCCCTTTTCAACAGTGGGGGCTTGACTTCATAGGAGAAATCCACCCATCATCTTCTGCTCAGCACCGGTGGATACTCACTGCCACAGACTATTTCACTAAGTGGATAGAAGCCATTCCGTGTAGACAGGCCAATGATTCAGTCATCATTAAATTCATAGAAACCAACATCCTCTCCAGATTTGGCTGTCCTACTAAGATCATTACAGATAACGCAGCAGCGTTTGGATCTAAGAAAATGGTTGAATTCTGCCATAAGTATCAAATAACATTGGGACACTCCACTGCCTATTACCCTCAAGATTGACTCTGAAGAAATCTATTGGTACGTCACCCTTCCAGCTTGTGTATGGTACAGAGGCAATTTTTCCCAACAGTCTTGGTGTACCAGTTATGAAGATAATTCAAGAGCTCCAAACTGAAGAGGATGACATAATCAGAAGAGTAAATCAGACCATTCATCTTCAGCAAACCAGAGAGGAGGTATAAAACAAAGCATTACAGAAACAAGACAATATCAAGAGGATATTTGACAGAAGAACAAAGGCCAGTAATTTCAAAGTTGGGGACAAAGTTTTAAGGTGGGACTCCAAAAGAGAAGACAAGGGAAAGCATGGTAAATTTGACAATCTATGGCTTGGCCCTTACTCCATTCATTCAGTTGCTGGGAACAATGCATTTTTCTTACAAGAACTGAATGGAGCAGAATTGTTTGGGGGTCCTGTCAATGGCAGGATGCTCAAGCATTATCTTTCTTGAAATTATTTCATGTTCTGAAGCCTTTTCACCTTTTTCATTATAAATACTTCATCCATCATTGCATTTAAAGTTATAAAAAAAAAAAAAATCAAAAATACAAAAACAAAGAAAAAAAAAAAATGAAAAGAGGGCAGGAATGTAAAACAAGAAAGGCAAGGCCCCATGCCAAAAAAGAGAAATAAATCTGAAAGTGTGCAAGCTTAAATGCCACTCCTTGAAACACACTCCTAATTGGTCAAACTGTTTAATCTTGACTAATTAGCTTTCAATTTTCTGCTGATAGGATAGCAAATGTGATTTGCCAAAATGTTTAATCTTGGCTTATCAGTAGATAGAGTAGTGTAGAAATTAAGGTTCAAACAAACTCAAAATCTGAACCAAAGTTTCCAAAGAAATGACTCAAAACTGTTTTAAATTCTGAGTCAAAGAATGTGAATACTTGGTTCTAATCAGCTTAAAACCTGAACCAGAAGGAAAGGAAGACACAGCTCAAAGAAAAAGCAAAAACAGAGCTGAAAGGAAAAAAGAAGGCCATAATGAGAAAATTTTCAGGTCTTAAGCTTTCTGTTTTGATTTTAAATTTTCTGTAAATAATAATCTATGTGCAGCTTGTCTTTATGCCATAGATCATAGCAAGTCAAACAATTCAATCTTGGCTTGGCTATTTTTAAAATTTCTGTTGTAGAATTTAGAGAATGAAAGTTTGTTGGACTGTTTAATCCCAACAAATAGTAGAGTAGGTAGAAGAATATCTGAACTCAATTGTTTAATCTGATTTCGGGGAGAAATAAGGAGTAGAAGTAGATTAGATTTACTGCTTTCAAAAGAATAAAATGTTGTGAATAGAGTTTGCCAATCCAAGTGCACTCTTATGAAGAAAAAAAAATGCTAGATCAGTAGGATTGGGGTAGGTAGAAGTTGTATTGATGAAAGTCATCTCTCTTTCATAACTAATATTATTTTCAGAGGAAAACCAAGAGCAAGCAATGGGTCAGGCACCAGTCAGCATCCCAGAGAAATCAAGTCCGAATTCTTGATGCCTTCAAGAAGGCACCATCCCCAAGTGGAGCCACTGTTAGCCACCTGTATTTTTCAAAATATATCAGCTGGTGGCTAAATATTCTTTGCAGCCTCCAAGAAACAAATTCAAGCCTGAAATTGTTGGTGCTTGAAGTTTGATTGGCAAGATCATGAACTGCTGGGTTGGTTCCTTATACTTTCCCCATCTTTGCCTCTGTTGTTCCATAAAAATCCAAGTGAAATATTGCTGCATCTTCCTCCTTTTTGTCTCCCCTCCTTCCATCTTTTCCTCTTTCCTTCAAGTTTTCTTTCATCCATAAAAACCCCATCAAACCCTTTTATATTCCTTGTTCCTCTATTAAACCTCATTTCCTAAGGTCAAAAACCCACTTTTTGACCTATCGGAACCCTTCCCCTTTTGCAAAAAATCATTAAAAAACCATAGAAAAACATGTGTTTCTATGCGTTAGGTTTTAGCCCCTCAGGCTAAGCCCCTTTCCGTTTCTCCCTCCATATGCCCCGACGCCCGAAACCGTGTGCTAAGACCGCCAGGCGCTTAACCCTCGGCAATAATTTATTACCCGAAAAACACCAAAAACCTTTGAAAAAATGCGAAAACGGGTTTATTTTATTCCTCCGCCAAAGAAAATCATATTGAATCTCAACCATTGATATGGCCCAGATCAACAGCGCGGAGTCAATCTTCACCTGGTGGACCCCCCCCCCGGTCCCCGGCGCCTGTTTCCAAAAAACCCGTGGTTTTGTGCCCGCACCGCTTTCCGCGTTAAAACGGTTTTCCCCCGTCGGCCAGCGATTCCACCCGCTGGCCGACATGTGTCTTCCACCTCACTCCAAAACCGCCGTGTCAAGTTTTTCCCCGCGCGTTAAGCTTTGTCCCGTGGCCCCGCAGCGGGATTCATCCCCGCCGTCGGATCTAGACCCTCCTATCCGACGGTCCCTATTTGCCCTTTCCCGCTCACCTATTAACAAACTCGCCCGCCCTATAATTCTTTTCCGGCGCATTCGATAGCCGATCCCCACCGTCGATCTCCGTAGATCGACGGCTCTCCTTTGTTCTCCTGATTCCATTAAAAAGTCCACCTTTGTCCCGTTGATTCTTCAAATTTGCTCCCGACCGTTGATCGCGATACGATCAACGGTTCCGATTTCTCCATCCACCCGCACGCCCTCCGATGCAGTTTGCCCATATAACGCAGGATTTCCTCATTTTTCTGGTTTTTTGCAGGTTTTCAAAGGGTTTTTCTTCGTATTCTACGAAATCTGAAGGATGAGAGTGACGACTCCAATCCTCCCGGTTTGTCCAGGGAATTGATCATACGGAGAAGAATAGGGATATTTACAAAGCTTCATGAGCTTTGCTTGCCGCATGTCCCTGCAAAGCTTGAAAAAGGCCGCCAATATCAGAGCAGAAAAAGAGTATCGGATTAAAGATAAAATGAACCAGAGCAGTGGTTTTGTGAGAAGATTGGTGGGGATTACGGCTAAGACGGTTATCAGAAGCCTAATCCCCGGCTCAGAACACGGATTAAAGCAAAACCTAAAAGTGTTCGGCAGACAGATCGCCTCCACCGCCATACTTCGAGGCGAATTGATTCCTCAACCACCACAGTGCCACCTATTGCCTCAGAAAGCTCAAACAGAGGATGAATTTATTGAACAAGATCAGATATTATGCCTCGAACAACCAAAGAAGTTATTACTGCACCGGATTTCAACGACAGAATGTCTGCAGTGCAACCCTAACAGTACGCAGAGCCTCAAAGGTCAATATAAGCTCTCTTCGAGCTTACTTTTTAAGTATAAACACATTAATGCAATATAACACCTATAGAATTTCTTTATCGGGCCTCTCGGGGTCAGAAAGACATTAATTCTGCATTGATTATGTTCGAGATCTTTAAATTGGATCTCACCTCCTCATCCTTCTATAAATACCTCAACAGAAGATGAGTGAGGGGTTGGATTAGTTAGTTGTTAATGTAATTGCTGAAGCGCTGTAACCATTTCTGAGTGGAAAACTCTTGACTGTAAATAGTGGTTTCACGGGCTCTTGGAGCTCTGCTTGTGACCAATAGGTTAGGTTGTGAAGAAGAGATGTATTAAAACATTGGATTTGAAGATTGTAACCGGTTTGAAGCAATCAATACAAGTTGATTTATGGGATCCTGGTCTATGCTGATGGTGATGTTATTCTCACTGTAACTTGTTATTTTATTTTTGTTTTCAATTTGTTTCATTTTCTACTATAAAGAACAGTTTAAGCATTGTTAGAGTTTGCTGTATACCAGTGACCTTCTCTGGCTGAAAAATCTTTATCCCAATGTTTTCTTCTTATTTTGTTATTTAGAAATGATTTAATTCAGTCTAAGCACAGAGATGCTGGCGTTCCCTCATCTTTTCGTCACTGCTGAATGTTGTTTTTAAATGTTACTTTCATATATGTTGTGTAAGGAATGAATTGAGGAAATCAAAGGTTAGCCCTGAGTTCCTTTCTTGTTTGCTCAACTATTTGTCTGTTTCCCTTAGGATGTGTCAAAAGCTGACTAGTTTCAAAGCACTTATCAGATCTTGGGCCATTCTGTGTTATCTTGGTGATTGTCTTGGAAAGTAACTAAGTAAAGGAGAACTAAGATGAGGAGAAAGGTGAGCCCTGCCCACTAGTTTCTGCTCCAAAGGTTGCCTTTCAAGTTTCCCTTTGTTTTTAATCTGTTTTCTAGAGGAAGTATATCAAAGGCTGGATAGTTTCAAAGTACTTACCAGATCCTAGGTTGTTTCTATGTTTTCTTAAGTGCCTGGTCAAAGGCTGGCTAGTTTCAAAGTACTTACCAGATCCTGGGCTGCTCTTTGTTCTGCATCTGTTGATTCCCTTTCTTGTTGTATCACCCCATCCCATAAATCAAACTTCAAAGAGATCCTTAGGCCTAGATGACTTGCCCCATAGATTAATCTTGAACCTGGTTGTTTCAATTAAATTCCCTTATGACTCCATAGCCCAATGGATTGGAAACTTGCCATCATCTTTCTTTAGAATCAAAACTTACCTTGTTACTTGCAACTTATCACCTTTGAACCTATTTGCATATATATCTTTCCGTCTCAGACAACAACTATGCTCAACCATCTAAGAAAACCAAACAAAACCCTTGGCCTTCATAACTAGCCTAATATCATCACCCCAAACTTCAAAGACAATATCCATCTTTGTACATATTGGAGAGATCCCTCTCCGGATTCAGGAGGGCTAGATCCTAGAATCCCAAAGTTGGTTGAAATGATGTTAACTCTGTGATCAGACTTTGCCAATCTTGCTTGTTACAGAGACCTAACAGAATGGAGGGGTATGTCCTTATTGAAATTTTCCTTCAATATTAGGGCCAAACAGAAGCTATGGTGTATCATCATTCAAGTTAACAGTGTCATGAATACCTTCTATGTTCAAAGCTTTAAAAACTTGAAATCTATATACATTTTGAGTGGCTAACTTAGTGAGTGGGACAGAGATTTTGATTTTGGAAATTTCATTCTGTAGGCTAAAGGGAACCTGATTTTTCAAAATGTTTGATTCGGCCTTCTTAGTCACTAATTCATCAACAAAATCAGCTTGCTGATTTCTACTATTTATAGTAGTCAAAATGGTTTTTTCAGGAGCATTAGATGAAATTATAGTGCTGCTAGGGTCACCACTCTTTTTTTCATTTATTTGGGTGTTTTCTCCCTTGTTTGGATCAAAACTTTCAGCCCCTATGTTATGGTTTTTTGTTGTCTTTTTGGAAGTATTTACAGGGTTGTTTTTGGTAGAATTATCAGAGGTTTTCTTTTTGGGATTTTCTCGGTTATTTTTACTTATCAGGTCATATTGTTTGGGAAATCCTATGATGGAATTTTCAAAGTATTTTCTGTAGTACTTAGTTTCTAATATTCTATCATCATAGGGTGTATATAGACATTGTTTCCTTTTATGGAGGAAATCAGAATCTTCATTGCTCACCTCCAGCATGTTCATGTTATCAACCTTTGTTTGTTCAATTGTTTCTCCATCCTCATTAACATAATTTTCTTGAAAAGTAAGTATGATCTGTTGATCAGAATCTCTTTGTCTATTCTGAGGTTGATTTCTCCTAAATTTTTGATTTTGGTTTTGGGATTGGTTTCTGTTTTGAGGAGTTGTTTGGTTTTCTCTAGATTGAGGTCTCTCATATATGATCATCCTCTCCATCATCTCCTTCATATTCCTTTCCATTTTTGAGTCAAATGTGGAAGGTGAAGCTTCATCCCTATATGATACCCTCTTATTAGTCTTCATTCTAGCTCTCTTGGCAATCAAATTTGCCTCAACACTTACTGCCCCTCTTTGCATATCTTCTAATGTGAGGGGTTCCCTTTCTCTTAGTTGGTAGGCCATTTCAGGATCAAATCCATCAGGGAATTTCATTAGAGCTGGGCCTTGTGGAGGTTTCATATGGATGGATAGGGTGTTGTACACACTATTGAATCTATTGCAATACTCTTGAAATCCTTCTCCAACATTCCTTTTAATGTTTTCATATTCGGATAAAATCTGGAGAGGATTCTTCTTGACCTCCCATTTGTTCAATAATAACTGATGGAAATCTTGGAGGTCATTAATAATATTAGGGGTTAAGTTTTTGAACCATTTTCTTGCTTCTCCCCCTAAACTTTGAGAAAACAATATGAGTTTAACGGTTTCATCATCTATCTCATTTATGTCAAAGTAATCATTCATTCTATCCACATGTTGTTGTGTTTTAGTAGAACTACTAGCATCATATAATGGAATCTTGGGTTGATAGTCCGGTGGTAGAACAAGTAAAGGCAAAGGAAGGACTAAGGGAGCATACCATGTTGCCATGATATGAAGTTGTGGGATAAATGGGGGGTTTACAAGTGGACGAGGATGATGAAGTGGAGTGGTTTGAATAGTGGGTGTATGGGGAACATAAGTGCTTGGATTAGTAAGAGACTGTTGAGTAGATCTAGGATGAGAGAAACCAAAGTTATGAATGAAATGCAGATCAGGTGGGGTGGTTTCTCCTGTATCAGTATGTTCAGCACTATGTTGGGGTGAGTGTTGGGACTCAAAGTCTATCTGATCTATACCACTAATTGACCATATTCTCGATGGGTTTCTTGTGAAAGGTAAGTCAACTTGAGTATATTTCAGAGCTGTAATATTTTCAGGGACATAATTATCTCTATGAACGGGTCTGAAAATAGTTGAGGTCTTGGATTTAGGAGATTTCCTAAGGATAATTTCTGGATTATCAACTATGTCAAGAGGATTTGGGTCAGGATAGGCTGTAGTATGAATTATTTTAGAAGCCACTATGTTGTGTTTTTAGACCCAATGATGAGAAAATTTCAGCCAAGTATGACAGTCATTTAAAGGCTAACTAATCCTTTTCAAAGAAAACTCAATCCTCAAAGTTTACTTGACTGAGTTGGTATGATGTTATGATAAAATTTTCCCAGTGGAGTCTTAGGAAAAACCAAAGGGGTCAGCAGGCCTACTGAATACCAATGGAGTCACCAAGTGTATGATTTTTACTTGTTTTCAAGGTTTGGTTGTTGTTCACCATCAACAATCAATAATAACCAATCTGGGTGACACTTGTCTCATTTAGGAATAGGGGTTCATTGAGTTGTGAAGTTATCTATTACTCAATATTATATCCCCAATATGGTCGCCAATATTTTAGGGTCCCCGTAGTTTGCAAGTTTGGCAAGAACAAACCCTGCAGGGCCTACATCAGAACCCCTTTGGAATCCTAGGATCCAGCCCTCCTGGATTCAGAGAGGGATCTCTCTGTATGTGTGTTATAATGATATGATTTAAGGCTTATGATATGATATTAGGCTATTTATGGAGCACAAGGGTTTTGTTTTGGTTTTGGTTGGGTAGGATATCATCAAAACAAAGGAAGTATTTGGAAGGGTAAAGGTGTGAGTAGGTTGAAAGAATGGTTTAGCTGATAGGATAGGTAAGAGACAATATCAATCCATTGGGATATGGAGTCACACAAGGATTTAATTGCACAACAAGTTTCAAGAGTGGTCCATGGGGCAAGTCATCTATATCAAAGGATCTCTTTAGATTGAATTTGTGGTATGGAACATTAAGAGTGTTGTGAAAAAATCAAAGCTAAAAACCATTTAAGAATATATTAACTTCACTGAACAAGAAAAGATTTTCAAAGTAACTGTTTGAAGCAAGCCAAAGGATAGGGCAAACCATAGACTTCTTTGGGAAATTTTTTACTAAAGCACACTTTTCAGACAATAATCCAGCAATCTAACAGATTACCTTCAGAAAGTAGAAAACATTCAAGATAAACAAAAGAATAGCCTAAGATTAGGTAGGTACTTTGAACCTATATTGATTTTGGCATACTCTCAGGGATCTTTTCAAAGAAACTATTGGAGATAAACTAGAGGACAGGGCTAACCATAGACTTCTCTAGTTCAACTTTACTTACCAGAATTTTCAAGAACTTTCAAAGACAATATCTCAAGTTGTACTCAGGAAACATGGGCTTACCAACACTTGACTTGTTATGCTCTATTGAATTATCCTCAAAGCACAATTAGAAGAAAACATAAAGATAAAGCTAATCAGTGAGATTTTTTAGGCCTCTATAATTTAGTAGAGTGTCAAGACTAAATGCTGCAGAGACTACATCCAAAACCACTTTGGGATTCTAGAATCTAGCCCTCCCGAATCCAGAGCGGGATCTCTCTATAAGTGCAAATATTGATTTGTCTTTTAAGTTTTTAGTATGATATTAGGCTAGTTATTACGAACAAGGGTTTTTTGTTTGTTTGGTTGGTTAGGTATGATCTTTAATTTGATGGAATATTACAAAATGAAAGAATTCAAAAGAGGTGAAGATGCAAGTATATTGAGAAGTGTTCAGCGGATAGGATTAGTGTGAAAAAAACTTTAAACCATTGGGCAAAGGAGTCAAAAAAGGGTTTAATTGTGTAAAAATTTCAAGAGTGGTCTAAGGGGCAAGTCATCTATATCGAAAGATCCTTTAGATTAAATGATGAATGGAACATTAAAAGTGTTGAGAAAGTGGAAATATTCAATAATTTCAACAAGGATTTATCAACTTTCCATACAAGAAAATCCTTTTTAAGAAACTATTTGAAACCAACCAAAGACAGGGCTAACCATAAACTTCATTGGACAAGCTTGTATTAAAGCTAACTTATTAGACAACAATCTAGTAATATCACTAGAATACTTTCAAAAAGGATGAAAAACAGATAAGAAAACGAAGTGCAGGTTAAGATTAGGTCAGATATCATTAAAACCTAGACTTTATTTCAGCATACTCTTAGGGAAACTTTCAAAACAACCTTTGGAGAAAGAACTAGAAGATAGGACAAACCATAAACTTTTCTAGTTTAACACTACTTAGCATGTATTGAAAATATCATTCAAGAACTTCCTTTCAAGTTTTTCACATCAAGACATGGACTAACCAACATTCCTTGATAATGTTTACACTTAACTTAAGTCATTCTTAAATACACAATTGCAGGAAAACATAAAGATAAAGCTTATCAGTAAGAGTAGGGTACTTTTAACAGTAAATCCTAGCTCTATGCTTGCTAGTCTTTATCATAGGAAAGTGAACAAAATGGCATACATGAAAGGAAAAAAATAACAATAAGAGGTACTTCACCAATGATATAGACCAGGATCCCAAAAATTAGCTTGTTTATTGATTGTCAATCTAGTTACATACTTCAAGTCTAATGTTTCATCACAACAACAACTTCTCTTTTCAGCCTAACTTCTTCAATAACTTAAAAGAGCTTTAGAGCTTCGGAATTCATTTACATTCAACAATGATTCAATACAACAACTATTACATCCGAAATCCAATAACCAACCCTTTACAATGTGCTCCTCAAGGAGATTTTATAAGAAGACGAGGAGGTGGGATGAAAGAAAAGATCTCTAGGTTCAATTAATACAAGTTAATGCCTCTCTACTTTTGAGAAACTCGACAGAGAAGATTTATGATATTTCCTCTGTATTAATGGGTTTTCATTAAGTATTAAGCTATTTAGAAGATTTTTTTGACTTTAAAACTCTTTTAGGTAGGCTGGCAATAACTTTGGTTGTCTTCAAAGAAAATATCACTGACTAGGCAATAGCTATGCCTTCTTTTGATTTATGAAAGCTACAGGTGGCTCTTTGGTAGCTGAAGAGGATAAATGACCTCTAATGTAGAAGTGGAGGCCTTTCTGACTAATACGTCTCTTTGTTTTTCCTTAAAACACCTTTAATCTGCTTTTGGTCTGTGTTTTAGGCTTAATTAGCCTTGATCTTTATCTTTGGGTCTTCATTCTTTAACAATGTCTTTGTTTCTTTAAACCAGAGGATTAAAACTCTGATATTCATGCTTAGGCATTAATCCCTCTTTAAAATTTATTCTTCTCTCTGATACCCTTTATTGTTCTGTTTATACAGGTGGTTTTCTACTATTGGAGGGTTCCTGTTAAACCCTGGATGGTGATCCAATTGATTTAAACTCGGATCTCAAACCTGCAATTACCTTCCTTCTTTGATAAAAACCATAGAATCGTCATTCTGGGTCGAATATATCACCAAAATGTGACTATGGAAAAATGTAGATTAACCACCACTTAACCCTACAAAAACACAAAAAACTTATTAAGAAATCCTGCGAAAATGGTATACTGTGTTTCAGAGGTTTAGTGGAGGTGGTTTGGAGCTGTGCGAATGTATGGATGCAGCAGTGGGAGTGAAAAATCCTAGAAAAAACAATCAACTAGGTGCAAATGGAGTTTTGGCGCGACAACGAACATGGACCATTAGATTAGAACGATCAACGGTTGAGATCATTCGGTGAAACGTTTGGGAGAAAAGATGGAGGGCAAACGAATTGGGGTCACGATCTAATGTGGGTCGTTCGATCTCATAGATCAACAGCCAAGATTAAAAGTGAAAATGACGGGAGAAATTTAAGTGGAAAGTGAAATGGGGGCGAGATTAAGTCAGGACCATCAGATCTTAGAGATTGACGACCAGGATTAAAAGATGAAAAACGACGTTGACGAGGGCAACGGTTTCAGAAAAATGTGGGCTCTAAGGGGGTTAGGCAGTATGCCAAAAAAAACGTAATTCCATACATTAGTCGACACGTGGAAAATGGAAATCGCCTATTTTGCGTGGAACTTGTGCATTGCGGGGAGGTCCAAAAAATTACGTGATATGATTTTCGGCCATCGGATGATCGTCGAGAGATCTGACGGTGCGGATAAAACACGATGGGCAGAAAGCTACATGGAGGATGTATGGTGGGGCATAGAGCTCAATGGCGTGCAATGGGACCATGACCATTGATCTAAGGGAAGGAGCGCAGATCAATAACTATTATTGAGCGCGAAAACTCAATAGTCCTAAGGGAAAATGGATGGGCCAGGCAATGATGTAATGTTTCTGACGCGTGGTGGACGGGCTGAATGGTTCACCAGGTTAAGTCCAACTGTAGGATCTCTTAAATGAACGGTCAAGATTTAAAGGGAATATTGGATAAATGGATGGAGGAAAAGGTGAGGCTGGGTGAATGGGAGGAAAGGTAGGGCCCGATGGCCGTTGATCTACAGAGATTAACGGTCCATATTCATTTAAATTTGAAATGTCAGATAAAAAAAAATAAAAGGAAATAAGGTTTCGGAAAGGGTTTTTAGGCCTTTTAAGCGCCCGACTGCGGGGCTTCGGCCACATGGAGGAAAAGGCTTAAGGTAATAAGCCCTTGGGGGCTTAACGCCTTAGGAGTATAAATACTATTTTAGGCCCAAAAATAGTGTTTTTTAAGCCAAAATGGGCGTTCCGATAGATGAAAAGAGGGGTATTTAAAACCAAATAAGGGGGAATAAAAGGTTTTTAAAGAGTATTAGGATGTTTTGAAGGTTAAATGAAGGTTAATAGAGGGATTTTATAAAAGGGGGGTAAAAGGAAAAAAAGGGGATTTGATAAGAGTGAAATGGAGAAGTGTAATGAGGGAAAATAGGGCTTTTTAAGAAATTTTTTTCTTGGTGAAACAACAAGTACTTCAGGACCATGAGGGAAATAGTAGTGAAGATTAACTCAAAGGGTAAAGATCATCATAAGACTTCAAGAACTCACAATTTGGACATGAAATATTTTCTTGAAGGCTTAAAGGGATTTAGCCACCATTTGGTATGACAAAGTTTTATAGGTGGCTAACAATGGCTCCACATGGGGATGGCATCTTCTTGAAGGTGTCAAGAATTGCAGACAATTTTCTCTGGAAGCTGACTAGTGCCTTATCCATTGGGCATCGAATTTTCTTTTCTTTTGGCTGATATTCTGTTGATCTGACAATCTTTGAAACAATCTGAAACAATGGAATTCTATCAAAACAACATCTCTACTTACCCATTCCTAATGATCCCAACATTTTTTCTTCATTCAGAGTGCATTTGGATTGGCAAAATCTTTTCATAAACATTTATTCTTTTGAAAAAACATAAAACTAGTCTAAATCTACTCTTATTTCTCCATGAACTCAGTTTAAACAGTTAAGTTCATAAATTCTCTACCTAACTACTATCTGTCAGGATTAGATTGTCTGACAGACCTTTATTCTCTAAATTCTAAAACAGGAAATTTAAAAGCAGCCAAGCCAGGATCAAGCAGTTTGACTTGCTGCAGATCTATGGCATAAAAACAAGCTGCACATAGACTAAAATTTACAGAAATTTAAAACAAAATTGTGAAGGCCTAAGATCTGAAAACTAAAGCAACCTTCATTATTTCTTCAGCTTTGTTTTTAGGCTTGTTTGAGCTATTTTTCTTTCTCATCTAGTTCAAATTTTTAGCATATTAGAACCAGTTCGTTTTCTATCTTTGGCTCAAGATTTGATCTAATTAGAGTCATTCTTCTTTTAAGATTCATAGGTTCATATTTTGAGCTTGTTTGAACCTTCATTTTTCTATCCTAATATACCTTACTGATAAGCCAAGATTGAGTTGTTTGGCTGATCTAATTCACTAACCTATCAACAGTAAATTGAAAAACTAATTAGTCATGATTAGGCTATATGACTAACTAGAAGTGTGTTTTTATGAGTGGCATTTGAGCTTGCACACTTTCGGATTTTGTTTCTCTTTTTTGGTATGGGGCTATACCATTCTTATTTTCATTCTGCCCTCTTTTCTATTTTTAGTTTTTTTGTATTTTTTTTTTTTCTAACTTTGAATGCAATGATGGATATGATATTTACAATGAGGAAAAAATAAAAATCTTCAAACTGGTACAGTTAAGAAAAATAATGTTTGAGCATCTTGCCATTGACAAGACCTCCAAAAAGTTCAGTTCCATTCACTTTCTACAAGAAATAATCATTGTTACCAGCAGTAGAATGAATGAGATAAGGGCCCATCCATAAGTTATCAAATTTCCCATGTTTTCCCTTATCTTCTCTCCTGGAATCCCACTTCAAATCTTTGTCACCAATCCTGAAATCGCTGGCCTTTTTTCTTTTATCAAACAACTTCTTGATGTTTTCTTGATTATGCAGTGCTCTGTTGTATACATCCTCTCTGGTTTGTTGAAGATGTATGGTTTGATTAATTCTTCTTGTCATATCTTTATCCTTAGCCTGTACTTCTTGGATCAGCTTCATGACTGGAACTCCTAGACTGGTTGAGAAAATGGCATCTGCTCCATAATCTAGCTGGTAGGGTGACATTCCAATTGATTACATAAGTGTTAATCTGCCAGCCCATAATGCATGTACTAGCTTTTTGTGCCATGATTTCTTATTGTCTTCTAGAAACTTATTGATTATATTTGCCAAAATTTTATTTGAGGATTCTGCCAACCCATTACCTTGAGGGTAATAAGCAGTAGAATGACCCAATGTAATCTGATACTTGTGACATAATTCAACCATCTTTTTGGATCCAAATGCAGCAGCATTATCAGTGATAATCTTCCTAGGACACGCCAAATCTGGATAGGATATTATTTTCAAGGAATTTTATGATGACAGATTCAGTGTCTTGTTTAGAAGGGATGGCTTCTATCCATATGGTAAAATAGTCTGTTGCAGTGAGTATGCATCTATGTTGGGTAGATGAGGCTGGATGGATTTCCCCAATGAAGTCTAGACCCCACTGTTGAAAAGGAGCTTCAACAGAGATTGGTTGCAGAGGTAAGGGAAGAAATTTTCTTTTGGCTTCAAAGAGTTGGCATTTGTGACAGGCAATAATCATTTTATGGACATCTTGAAAGAGGGTGGGCCAGTAGTAACCAGCTCTAAGGATTTTATTAGCATTTTTCTTCAAATAGAGATGGCCTCCACATTATCCTTCATGGAACTCATGCTTGATCTTATCTGCATCATTCTCAGGAAAACATTTAAGAAATAATCCACTAGCATTTTTCCAATATAGAAATTTATCTAAAATGCAGTAATTAACATCTTTCAACTTTAAAAATCTTGCCTTCATTTTAGACAAATCAGGAGGAAGATTTAGATTGAGCAAAACATACAAAATATCAACATACTAAGATGAATTTAGAAAATGATCTTCAATAGATGGAGTTGACAACTCCTCCTATTCATCTAAAGCATCTAACATGTTTATATCAAGAGCTTCAAAATTAGACTCAGCCATTAATATTGCTAGTCCTTGGCCTTTTATGAGATTACTGGGCTTTATTTCTAAATCATATTCAAGTATCACAACAATCCACTTTCTTCTTTTGCCATTTGGATCCTGGGTTAAAATATCTTTTACAACTGAATTTGGCACAAATGAAATTATGTGGGAATGTAAAATGTAAACTCTGAAGTCCCTTAAGGCTTTGACTAAAGCAAAGGCTTCTTTTTCCATGATATTATACTTCATAGGTGCATCTCTCAATGCCTTACTAAAGAATGCAATTGGCTGCTCTTGTCCTTTTAAATTTTTCTGTAATAGGACAGCCGCTATGGTGTGTTATGATGCAAATGAAAAAATGAAGAAATCCTTTGTAAAATCAGGACTAATGAGAACCGGTGTTTTGGTTAATGCTTTTTTTACCAGTTCAAATGATTTCTTTGCTTCTAAGGTCCATTTAACTCCTTCTTCCTTTTTGAGCATATTTTTTATGTTTCTAAGGAGTTCAGCTAAATTGGGTATGAACCTTCTCAAGAAATTAATCTTCGCAATAAAATATTGAAGTTCTTTGATGTTTCTAGGATGGTTGATTTCCAATATACCCTCAATCCTCTTTGGGTATATCTTTATTCCTTCTTCTGATATGATGTGTCTAGGTACTTTTCCTTCTTGGAGACCAAACATTGTTTTCTTTGGATTTAAAGATAACCCATATTTTCTGCATTTCTCAAAGATTTTTCTCAAGTGCTCTAGGTGTTCTTCATTTGTTTTGGAAAAAACAGTGATATCATCAAGGTAAATAATGATGAAGTGTCCTAATTCTTTTGAGAATGCTATATCCATGGCTCTCTGAAAAGTAGCACCAACATTCATTAAACCAAAGGGAATTTTCACATACATAAAAGTACCCCAAGGTGTAGTAAAGGTTGTTTTGAGTTCATCATTAGGATGTACTAATATCTGATTATAACCTGAGAAGCCATCTAGCAAATAAATTATTTTAGAACCAACTACCTTTTGTAAAATATGATCCATCTTGGGTAAAGGGTAGTTGTCCTTTAATGAGGCTTTGTTTAAGTTCCTAAAATCAATACAAAGCCTTATTTATCTTGTTTTCTTCCTAATTGACACAAGATTAGATACCCATTCTGAGTATCTAATATGGACAATAATTTCAGCATCATACATTTTATTGATTTATTTTTCAACCAGGGGTAATTGAACAGGGTTTATTCTACGCAATTTTTGTTTAAACGGTTTATGTTTTTATTTTAGGGGTATCTTATGCTGAATTATATTTGTGTCATAGGATTTTAGATCCTCATAACTCCATGCAAATACATCAGAAAATTATTTAAAGAGCTCACTGTATTTCAGTTTAATGTGAGCTGGCAAGGTTTTAGACAGTTTAATCATTTTTGGCTTTTCTTCACTGCCTATGTTACATTCTTCTACTTCAGTTTCAACAGGTTCCAATTTTCATTTTTTGGCAACATCATTGAAATCAAACAACTCTTCTAGTGGGAACAGACCTTTTGGCAAGCTTTGAGTGTTAGATTGCATCATTTCTAAGTCTTATTTTTCTAAATATACACTAATTTCTGTGGTATGTTCAATTTTATTAGATATCAGATTCATATCACCAATATATGGAGACTTTACTTCTTCATCAAGTGGATTTTCTTCAATAGGGCAGTCTTTTTCATAATCTGAATCTGAACTTGGTGGTTGAAATTCATTTTTGGACTGTAGGAAGTCTTTTATTTGTTTATCTCCATCAAAACTTTCTAGTATTTTTCATTTTCTGGGACAGCTGGTCTAAATTTGATTCGGGTGGTACATTGCTTGGTTTCATAAGGTGTTAGACAAGTTCTAGCAGCAAAGGCTAAACCATTAGCAAGGATATTTTGGTTTCTTGGGACAAAGATAAGTTGGAATTCATCAAATGTTTTTAATAAATTAATGAAATAATTTCTATAGGCTCTAAGTCTGGGGTGTTTGGCACTATATTCCCCATTCACTTGCCTAATAATCAACTATGAATCCCCATGAAATTTTATCCTTTTGGCCCCTAATTTATTCAATAAGTGTAGGCCTAAAAGGAGGGATTCGTACTCAGCTATGTTATTTGGAAATTGAAAATTTAACCTGTAGGAATTTCCTTCAGCATGATTATTCTTAGTGTTGTGTATCCATATACCTACTCCGACATTATTCTTAGTGCAAGACCCATCAAAATTCATATTCCAAAGAGGACTAGTTTTAGATTACTAGTTTGACTACAATCCTCTTTATCTATAGTGCCTTTAGATTGTTCTTGTAAGTCAGCACTATGTTGAATTTGGTTTAGTTCCTCATGTTGTTCATCATGTTGAGGATTCTTCTCTTGATTCTCAAAGTTTTCAAGCAATGGATGACTATTTTGTAGCTCTAGACTTGTGATTAGTTTGCTGTGATTTTCTGATTTGGCAAACTGTTTTGACACTTCTGTCTTGTATTCCTCCTTTTCTGTGTCTGCCACTATGTTATAGTGAGGGGTGTCCACTAAGTCATTTAAGGTTTCTTTCTCATTAAATGTTTCATGATTGAAGAGAATAAATGAGTCAAGGCTTGTATGTACAGAATAAAGAGGAGAGTTGTCTAGTCTTTCTTGGCTACTGACCATGTATTGCATGTGAGATTCCCTATAAGGTCTTCTAGTCTGATTGAAAATGGGGATGGTAGCATATCTCATATCCATTTGCATTGTTCCTTGTAACTTAGCTCCCCATGATCTTGATAACAACATACCATATTTGGGGGGTGCATCAGCCACTACAATATCCATCACTAAACACTTGGCTGGAATCTGTGCTAAGTTTACAAAAAGGTCTTTGATCAAACCTAAACATTTCACTCTACTGGAGTCAAAGGAGTATAGATCTTTGTATGGTCTAGTGATTTCAAGGCCTAGACTCTCCATTACTACTTTGGGCATTAAGTTGTGAGAGGCCCCTGAGTCATGCATAATGTTGTGTAAAATATTGTCATGAATTTTCAAACTAACATAAAAGGGAGGAACTGGTTCTTCTTGGTATCTTCCCTCAATCTTAGGAACAAATAAGAGCTCTGGTTGGTCATCATTGAGGTTAACAGTGTCATTATTTTCTGCTATGTTGAAAGATTTCAAAATTTGTGGTCTATATACATTTTGGCTGACTAATTGAGTGAGGGGAATAGAGATTTTAATCTTGGCAATTTTCTGTTCCAAACTGAAAGGCATCCGACTTTTTACAATGTTTGTTTCAGCCTTATTAATCACCACTCTATCAGCAAAATCAGTTTATTGATTTCCTCTATTTACATTGGTCAAAATTGTTTTAATAGGAGCACTAGCTAAAGTGCTAACACTACTAAGATCTGCACTCTGTTTTTCATTAATTTAAGTGCCTTTCTCTTTGTTTTGATCAAAATTTACAACCACTATTTTGTCCCTTTTTTTAATGTTTTTGGGTTTACTCACAGGGCTGTTTTTTGTAGAGTTGTCAGAGGTTTTAGTTTTGAGGGTTTCCTGATTATTCTTACTCCTAAGGTCATATTCTTTTGGAGTTTCTATGAAGACATTTTCCAGATCTTGATAATAATATTCATCCTCTTCTCTTTTATCATCATAGGGTGTGTATAGACCTTTTTTTCTATTAATAGGAACATCAAAATGGTCACTACCTACTCCCAACATGTTTATGTCATCTTCCTCTATTTTTTCAATTGTTTCTTCAACCTCACTTACATATTTTTCTTGGAAAGGAGGTTTGATGTGTTGATCATCCTCTCTTTGTCTGTTCTGAGGTTGATTTCTTCTAAAGGTATGATTTTGATTATGAGATTGATTTATGTTTTGGGGAGTTGATTGGTTTTCTCTAGATTCAACTCTCTCAAGTATGCTCATCTTTTTCAGCATTTCCTCCATCATCCTTTCCATTTTTGAGCTAGATGTGGAGGGTGCAGATTCTTCCCTAAATGATACTTTCTTTTCATTCCTCATCCTAGCTCTTTTCTCCATCACATTTACTTCCACAGCTAAGGCTCCTTTCTGCATATCTTATAAAGTCAAAGGATCTCTCTCTCTTAGCTGATAGGCCATTTTGGGATCAAATCCTTCAGGAAATTTGTTTAAATATGAGCCTTGTGGGGGTTTCAAGTATGGGGGCAGTGCATTATAAACACTATTGAACCTAGTGCAATAATTTTGGACACTTTCCCCAGTGTTTCCTTTGAGATTGTTGTAGTCTAAAAGTATTTGGAGAGGGTTTTTTCTAACATCCCATTTTTTTAGGAATAACCGATGGAGAGCTTGGAGATCATTAATAATATTAGGGGTTAATATTTTGAACCGTTTTCTTGCTTCTCCCCCTAAAATTTGAGCAAATAACCTAAGTTTTAAAGTTTCATCATCAATCTCATTCCTATCAAAGTAGTCATTCATCTTGTCCACATGTTGTGAAGCAGCAGTAGCACCACTGGCATCAAATAATGGTATCGTGGACTGATAGTCGTGTGGAAGATTGACTAAAGGTAAAGGAAGTACTAGGGGAGCATACCATGTTGCCATGATAGGAATTTGTGGAAAAAATGGGGGGTTTACAAGTGGAGGGGGTTGACGGAATGGTGTAGTTTGAATAGTGGATGGACCAGCAAGAGATTGTTGAGTAGATCTAGGATGAGAGAAACCAAAATGATGAAGGAAATTAAAATCAGGTAGAGTAGTTTCTCTGCTACCAGGATGTTCACTTCTATCTTAGGATGAAGGTGAAGGCTCAAAATCTATCTGATATATATCCTCAAGTGACGTAGTTCTGAATGGGTTTCTTAAGTCAACTTTTGAATCTTGTAGAGATGCAAGGTTTTTAGGAACAGAATTAGCTCTAAGGAGTGAACTGACAACAGTTGAAGTTTGAGCCTTAGGAGATTTCCTAAGAATTTTTTCAGGATTGTCAACTATCTCAGGAGAATTTGGGTTAGGATATGCTCTAGTATGGACTCTTCTAGAAGCCACTATTCTATGTTTTCAGACCCAACAACAAGAAAATTTTAACCAAATATGATAATATTCAGTAGGCTAACTGATCTTTAGCAAGAAAACTTAAATATTCAAAGTCTTCTTAACTAAATTTGTATGATATTATGATAGTAATGGGTTTCCCAGTGGAGTCTTTAGGTCTATTTGTGGAGTCACCAGGTGGAAAATTTTTAGCTTTTTGTGAAGGTAAAATGTTTTATGGTTCCACCACCATGTTTATTATGAAGCCAATCTGAAATATTTTTGGATTTTCTGAGTTTTTACAGTCCTATGGGTTAGGAGAGTGTCCTAAATCTATTTCAACACTTAGCTACGATGATGAGACAAATAGATTTTACTCTTATGGCCGAGCTAGCTGATTCCTTCAAGGTTTGATAAGGCTCTATGAGAATCATAAGGGTTACTTAGTTTGTCACTGATTCAAATAAGTCCTATCATGATTACCATTTTTTTTGGTAGTGCTTGAAGAGAGCTACTTACACTGCCCTGAATGATGAGTGTTTTGTTTAAAGGATTTCACTCAGAATTCCCAAGTGGAGTCTCTTAGAAAACTAAGGAAAATCAGCAGGCCTATTGATGTTCAATGGAGTCACCAGGTGAAGGATTTTTACTTGATTTCAGGGCTTGAAATTTTTTCACCATCAACAATCAAAACCACTATAGGCAGACACTTGGTTCATTGTCAAAATGGGATTATCTGAGTTGTGAAGTTATCTATTACTTCAGAAAGTCCCCAGTATGGTCGCCAAAATATGTTAGGCCTCTGTAATTTAGTAGAGTGGCAAGACTAAATTCTGCAGAGACTACATCCAAAACCACTTTGGGATTCTAGGATCTAGCCCTCCTGAATCTAGAGAGGGATCTCTCTATGAGTGAAAATATTTATTTGTATTTTAAGGTTTTAGTATGATATTAGGCTAGTTATTACGAACAAGGGTTTTTTGTTTTTTTGGTTGGTTAGGTATGATCTTTAATTGGATGGAATATTACAAAATGAAAGAGTTCAAAAGAGGTGAAGATGCAAGTATATTGAGAAGTGTTCAGCGGATAGGATTAGTGTGAAAACAAATTTAAACCATTGGGCAATGGAGTCACAAAAGGGTTTAATTGTGAAACAATTTCAAGAGTGGTCCAAGGGGCAAGTCATCTATATCAAAAGATCCTTTAGATTAAATGATGAATGGAACATTAAAAGTGTTGAGAAAGTGGAAAAATTCAATAATTTCAATAGGGATTTATCAAATTTCCATACAAGAAAATCCTTTTTAAGCAATTGTTTGAAACCAACCAAAGACATGGCTAACCATAAAATTCTTTAGACAAGCTTGTATTAAAGTTAACTTATCAGACAACAATCCAGTAATCTCACTAGACTACTTTTAGAAAGGATGAAAAACAGATAAGAAAACAAAGTGCAGCTTAAGATCAGTTCAGATATCATTAAAATCTAGAATTTCTTTCAGCACAATCTTAGGGAAACTTTCAAAACAACCTTTGGAGAAAGAACTAGAAGACAGGGAAAACCATAAAATTTTCTAGTTTAACTCTACTTAGCATGTATTAAAAATATCATTCAAGAACTTCCTTTCAAGTTTTGCACATCAAGACATGGAATAATCAACATTCCTTGATAATTTTTACACTTAACTTAAGTCATTCTTAAATACGCAATTGGAGGAAAACATAAAGATAAAGCTTATCAGTGAGAGTAGGGTACTTTTAATAGTAAATCCTAGCTCTATGCTTGCTGCTCTTTATCATAGAAAAGTGAACAGAATGGAATAAATGAAAGGAAAACAATAACAGTAAGAGGTACTTCACCAATGATATAGACCAAGATCCCAAAAATCAGCTTGTATATTGATTGTCAATCTAGTTACATACTTCAAGTCCAATGTTTCATCACAACAACAACTTCTCTTTTCAGCCTAACTTCTTCAATAACTTAAAAGAGCTTAGGAGCTTCAGAATTTATTTACATTCAACAATGATTCAATGCAGCAACTATTACATCAGAAATCCAATAACTAACCCTTTACAATGTGCTCCTCAAGGAGATTCTATAAGAAGATGAGGAGGTGGGATGAAAGGAAAGATCTCTAGGTTCAATTAATACAATTTAATGCCTCTCTGCTTTTGAGAAACTAAAAAGAGAAGATTTATGATATTTCCTCTGTATTAATGGGTTTTCATTAAGTATTAAGCTATTTGGAAAAAAAATTGACTTTAAAACACTTTTAGGCAGGCTGGAAATAGCTCTGGTTGTCTTCAAACAAAATATCACTGACTAGGAAATAACTATGTCTTCTATTGATTTATGAAAGCTGCAGGTTGCTCTTTGGTAGCTGAAGAGGATAAATGACCTATGATGTGGCTGTGGCGGCCTTTCTGACTGATATATCTCATTTTTATTCCTTAAGACATCTTTAATCTACTTTTGGTTTGTGTTTTAGGCTTAATTAGCGTTGATCTTTATCTTTGGGTCTTCATTCTTTAACACTGTCTTTGTTTCTTTAAACCCGATGATTAAAAATATGATATTCATGCTTAGGCATTAATCCCTCTTTAAAATTGATTCTTCTCTCTTATACCCTTTATTTTTCTATTTATACAGGTGGTTTTCTGCTATTGGAGGATTCCTATTAAACCATGGATGGTGATCCAATTGATTTAAACTTGGATCTCAAACCCGCAATTCCCTTCCTTCTTTGATAAAAACCACATAATCGTCATTCTAGGTCGAATATATCACCAAAATGTGACTATGGAAAAACACAAATTAAACACCACTTAGCCCTGCAAAAACACAAAAAACTTATTAAGAAATCCTGCGAAAACGGTATACTGCGTTTCAGAGGTTTAATGGAGGCAGTTTGGAGTTGTGCGGATGTGTGGATGCAGCAGTGGGAGCGAGAAAATCCTGGAAAAAATAGTCAACCAGGTGCAAATGGAGTTTGGGCGCGACAGTGAACATGGACCATTAAATTAGAATGATCAACGATTGAGATCATTCGGTGAAACGCTTGGGAGAAAAGATGGAGGGCAAACGAATTGGTGTCACAATCTAATGTGGGTTGTTCGATCTCAGAGATCAATGGCTGAGATTAAAAGTGAAAATGATGGGAGCAAGTTAAGTGGAAAGTGAAATGGGGGCGATATTAAGTCAGGACCATCATATCTCAGAGATCGACGACCAGGATTAAAAGATGAAAAGCAACGTTGACGAGGGCAGTGGTTTCGGAAAACCATTAATGGTTTTTGCGCGGGCTCTGGGGGGTAGGCGGTATGCCAAAAAAACGTGATTCCATACATTAGTCGACACGTAGAAAATGGAAACCACCTATTTCGCGTGGAACTTGTGCACTGTGGGGAGGTCCAAAAAATTACGCGATATGATTTTTCGGCCGTCGGATGATCGTCGGGAGATCTGATCGTGCGGATAAAACGCGATGGGCGGAAAGCTGCACGAAGGATGTATGGTGGGGCATAGGGCTCGATGACGCGCGATGGCACTGTGATTTTTGATTTGAGGGAAGGAGCATAGATCAACGGCTATTATTGAGTGTGAAAACTCAATAGTCCTGAGGGAAAATGAAGTGGGCCAGGCAATGACGTAACGTTTCTATTGCGTGGTGGATGGGATGAATGGTTCACCGGGTTAAGTCCCGACTGTAGGATCTCTCAAATGAGCGGTCAATATTTAAAGGGAAGATCAGATAAATGGATGGAGAAAAAGGTGAGGCTGGGTGGATGGGAATAAAGGTAGGGCCCAATGGCCTCCATATTCATTTAAATTTGAAACGTCGGAGAAACAAAATTAAAAGGAAATAAGGTTTCGGAAAGGGTTTTTAGGCCTTTTAAGTGCCTGACTGTGGGGCTTCAGCCACATGGAGGAAAATACTTAAGGTAATAAGCCCTCGGGGGCTTAATGCCTTAGGAGCGCAAAGACTGTTTTAGGCCCAAAAATAGTGTTTTTTAAGCCAAAATGGTGGTTCCGATAGATGAAAGGAGGGGTATTTAAAACCAAATAAGGGGGGATAAAAGGTTTTTAAAGAGGATTAGGATGTTTTGAAGGTTAAAGGAATGTTAATGGAAGGATTTTATGAAAAGGGGGGTAAAAGGAAAAAAAAGGGATTTGATAAGAGTGAAATGGAGAAGTGTAATGAGGGAAAATGGGGCCTTTTAAGCAATTTTTCTCTTGGTGAAATAGCTGGTACTTCAGGACCATGAGGGAAACAACAGTGAAGATTAACTCAAAGGGGAAATATCATCATAAGACTTCAAGAACTCATAATTTGGACAATAAATTGTTTCTTGAAGGGTTAAAGGGATTTAGCCACCATTTGGTATAACAAATTTTTATAGGTGGCTAAAAAGATTTAGAGTACCTTTTAGAGTAAATCCTAATCTAAACTTGTTGTTCTTTATTAGAGAAAGTGGACAGTATTAAAAACATGAGGAAAAACAACCATTATAGTAAGAAAAACATCACCATTGATATAGAATACGATCCCATAAATCAGCTTGTATATTTGATGTTCAAACCAGTTACAATCTTCAAGTCCAGTAGGTCTTTACGGCTTCAAACTTCTCTTCTCAACCTATATTTTTTCAATTACTAACATAGCTTCAGCAGCCTCAACAAATATTTACATTCAATAATTATTCAACCAACAACAATACTGGGCTCCTCCTATGATATATATAGGTAAATTGAGGAGGTGGAGTGAAAAGAAGGTCTAATTATTCAATTAATAAAGAGTAAATGCTTCTCAACCTTTGGGAGGCCTAATGGAGAAGATATATAATGTCTTAACTCTGTTAATTGATTTTTAAATTAAATTTCATCTACTTCAATCACTTTTGTTGACTTTTGAGGCTTTTGGTAGGCTGGGAATTACTTTTTGAGCTATCCTTGCAAAATATCTCTGACTGTGCATTGAATTTGTATTCTTTTGAGGAAAAATAAACTGGTAGGTGGAATTTTTGGTCTTTGGAGAAGTAAAGGGTTTGGTGATTTTGCATTTGAAGCCATATTTCTACTGATCTGTCATGATTTGTTGCTTTAAACACTGATTTGCCTTTGATTATGCTTTAAGGCTTTCATTAATCATCTTCAATCTTCGAGCTTGTGTCTTTAATCTTTAAACTACAAATTAAGATGTAAATCTCCTTGATTTATGCTTAAAATTTTTAATCTTCATCTTTAATCTCTAATTGGTCTTCACTGTTTGCTGGCAGGTATCTCTTTCTGTGCTAGAGGATTTTCTATGTAACCAATGCCCAAGAAACATTTGATTAAAACTTTGAAATTCAACCCTTTTTGTCCCTTTCGCATTCAATCGGGCCTTCGAGGATTGTCACCATCGCCCTGTGTATCTAGCCTCCATAAAACTTGCAAAACAAACAAAATATTAAATAAATCCTACAGGCTGGGGTAGAATGCATTGAGAGGCTCGGGGAGAAAGCGACAGAGTGATTTTAGAGGAGGAAGATTCAGAGAAAGGGTTCTATGGACGAAACCATGAAGAAATAGGGGAAAATTTTGAAATATGGCATGGAATGATGAAAATTGGTTTTACAAAACCAAAAGTGGTTTTCACGCTGACTTTGGGCAGTTAGTGGTATTGAGTGAATAGAACGTGATTCCATTAAGTTGCTAACACCTTTCTGCAGTGAAACCACATGTTTTGGGTTGAAAACGCATGTTAATCCTCGGGGATGAAATGAACGCGAAACTAATTTTGGGCCATCAGATCTCGGGTAGACAGACCGACAGTGGCGGGAGGGCGTGATGGAAAAAGGTGCTCGGTGGTGGGACCAATGGATGAGGTCAAAAAAACTGTCGGTGGAAAGGTTATGGGTAGGGTTGAAACGTCGGGGGAACATGTTGATGGTTGGATCTTTACGATCAACGGTTGTGATGGGTTCACAAAGATGCATGGGCGAGGAGATGGTCGAGAAGAAGGGTGATAGTAGGACGTGATCTTCATTGGATCGTCATGATCAATAGCAAGGATTACGTTGGGGAAGAGCCAATGGCGCGGGGTAAAAGGAAAAGAGAAGGGGGCTAAGGGAAAGTGTAGAAGAGCCGATGGCCGTCGGATTTGGAGAAGATCGACGACTGAGATCAACTGTGGGTGGGACTGGGGGGTACAGAGGAATTTCGTGGCCTGTGCCTCAGCAGTAAATCTCAGTTGTTGATCTAAGATCTCCCATAGTAAAAAGAGTTAACTGTGGGGGCACTAGAGAGTATGAGCCACTTTGGTCGGATTCCCCCGCAGTGAACCTGCGTCGTTGATCTAGGTTAATCAGGAGATCGTCCATCGACTGAAAAAAGGTGTGGGAAAGAGGAATTGCAAGTCACCAAAGTGTGATGGTGATGGGGGCTTAATACTTGGTCGCAGGACCAGGTCATATGGAGGAAATGGGGCCAGGGGCTTAAGCGAAATGCGCTTAAAGCCTTATGCATAAAAAGGGGTGGAAAGGGTTAAAACAAAAGTTTTTTAAAGGTTTTTTGAGGTTCTGGTAGGGTGAAAAGGGTGTTTTTCAACCAATTTAAAGGGGATTCCATGGTTTAAAAGGGGTTTTTAAGGGAATGGAGGGCATAAGAAAGGAAAATGGGCATTTTTAGAGGGGAAATGGATGTTTAGAACATGAGTGAAAATAGGTAAAAATGGGTGAAATGGGAAAAGTTATGAAGGTGAAGTGATGAAAGAGGGGCTTGAAAACAATCTACTTGTGATAATAGTAGGGCTTTCTTTGAGGAATTTTGAATGAATATTTATCAATGGAATGGATTTATTAAGGATAAAGAACACAGAGAGGCTTCAAGAAGTCACAGATTTTGCATGAAATTTGTTTCTTGAAGGCTAAAGACCTGTTTTAGCCATCTTTGAATATGTCAAAATTATGGATGGCTAACAGTGGCTCCACTTGGGGATGGCAGCTCCTTGGAGGTGTAAAGAACCTCAAAGATAAATCTCTAGAAAAAATACCAGTGCCTTTGTAATTTTCTGCACTTTGACAATCCTCTATCTTCATTGATGACCATGCTGCTTAGAAAGATGATCTGCAGATTTACAACAAGATGATTTTATCTCGCAAACTTCTACCTACCCAACCTACTTGTCCTAACATTTTTTCTTCATAAGGTGCACTTGGACTTGAAAACCTTTTGACATCAATATTTTATTCTTTTATTGAAAGTAGGAAAACTAATCTAAACCTACCCTTATAACTTCCATGAGTTCAGATTAAACAATTGAACTCAAAAATTCTCTACCTAAGCTACTATCTGTCAAGATTAAACTGTCTGACAGATCTTATTCTCTACATTCTAAAACAGAAATTTAAATATAGACAAACCAGGATTAAGCTGTCTGATTTTCTGTAAGACTATGGCATAAAAACAAGCTGCACATAGACTGAAATTTACAAAAAATTGAAACAAAATTATGAAGGCTTAAGATCTGAAAATTAAGAACATCCTTCATTCTTTCTTCACCTCTAATTTTGATCTTTTTAGAGTTGTCTTTATTTTTCTCTTGGTTCATATTTTGAGCATATTAGAACCAATTCTTTGTCAAACTTTACATGTTCAGGATTTAAGCTTGTTTGAACCTCTGTTTTTCTATCCTAATCTAGTTTACTGATAAGCCAAGATTAAACATTTTGGAAAATATTCTTCACTAACCTATCAGCAGTAAATTGAAATATATCTAGTCATGATTATGCTATATGACTAAATAGTAGTGCTCCTTCAAGTAGTGGCATTTAGGCTTGCACAGTTTCATATTATCTTTCTTTTTTGGTATGGGGCTGTACCTTTCTTCTTTTATATCTGCCCTCTTTTATTTTTTCTATTGTTTTTGTATTTTTTTTTTTCAAATTCAAAAGCATTGTTATATAAAATGAACAAAAATCTTTGAATCAAAATATCAGTTAACAGAAATAATGTTTGAGCATCCTGCCATTGACAGGACCTCCAAAATATTCAGCTCCACCAATTCTTGCAGAAAGAATGCATTGTTTCCAATAGTATATTGAATAAGATAAGGGCCTTGCCATAAATTATCAAATTTTCCATGTTTTCCCTTATCTTCTCTTCTTGAATCCCATTTCAATACTTTGTCACCAATTTTAAAGTCACTTTCCTTGGTTATTTTTTCAAACAACTTCTTGATGTTTTCTTGTAGTTACTGTGCTCTGATGTATATTTCTTCCTTTGTTTGTTGTAGCTGTATAGTCTGGTGTATTCTTCTTGTCATATCATCATCTTCAGACTATACTTATTGGATCAACTTCATGACTGGCACTCCTAAACTGGTTGGAAATATTGCATCTGTTCCATAAACTAGCTGGTAAGGAGACATCCCAATTGAATTTTTAATTGTTATTCTGTCTTCCCATAATGCATGTACTAGCTTGTTGTGCCATGTTTCTTTATTTTCTTCCAACAACTTCTTGATTACGTTCACAAAAATTTTATTTGAGGACTCTGCCAACCCATTACCTTGAGGGTAATAAGATGTAGAATGACCCAATATAATATGATATTTATGACAGAATTCAACCATATTTTTAGATCCAAATGCAGCAGCATTTTCAGTTATGATCTTTCTAGGATAGAAAAATCTAGACAATATATGGTTTTCAAGGAATGAAATGATAACTTAGTCTATGGCATTCATAGAAGGGATGGCTTCTATCCATTTTTTAAAATAGTCTATTGTTGTGAGGATCCATTTGTGTTGGGCAGATGAGGCAGGATGGATTTCCCTAATGATGTCTAGACCACACTGCTGAAAAGGAGCTTCAACAGTGATTGGTTGCAGAGGTAAGGGAAGCAACTTTCTTTTGCCTTCAAAGATTTGGCATTTGTGACAGGAAATAATCATTTTGTGGATATCTTGAAAGAGGGTGGGCCAGTAATAGCCAACTCTAAGGATTTTGTTACCATTTGACTTCCAGTAGAGGTGGCCTCCACATTCTCCTTGATAAAAATCGTGCTTGATCTTATCTGCATCATTCTCAGGCAAACATTTAAGCAATAATCCACTAGCATTTTTCAAATATAAAAATTTATTCAAAATTAAGTAATTTACAACTTTCAACTTTAAGAATCTTGCCTTTTTTTAGACAAACTAGGAGGGTATTAATATTTTGCAAAACATACAAAATATCAGCATACCAAGATGAATTCAGAAAATGATCTTCAATAAGTGGAGCTGTCAACTCCTCCTGTTCATCTAGTGCATTAAACATGTTTATATCAAGAGCTTGAAAGTTGGATTCACCCATAAGTTTTGTTATCCCTTGAACTTTTATGAGCTTAGTGGGCTTGATTTCTAAGTCATATTCTAAAATTACAGCAATCAAATTTCCTCTTTTTCCATCTGGATCTTGGGTCAATATGTCTTTTACAGCTGAATGAGGCACAACTGCTATAATGTGGGAATGTAAAATTTAAACTCTGAAGTCTTTTAAGGCTTTGACCAAGGCAAAGGCTTGTTTTTCCATGATATTGTACTTTAGAGGTGCATCTCTTAATTCCTTGCTGAAAAACACAATTGGCTGCTCTTGTCCCTTCATGTTTTTCTGTAATAGGACAACAACTACTTTGTGTTCTGATGAAAATGAAAATATGAAGAAATATTTTGTAAAATCGGGACTGGTAAGAACTGGTGTTTTGGTAAGTGATTTTTTTACCAGCTCAAATGATTTATTTGCTTCTAAGGTCCATTTAACTCATTCTTCTCTCTTAAGCAGATTTGTCATGTTTCTAAGGAGTTTAGTTAGATTGGGTATGAACCTTCTCAAGAAATTAATCTTTCCAATGAAAGATTGAAGTTCCTTGATGTTTCTAGGATGGTTTATTTGAAATATACCATCAATCCTCTTTGGGTATATCCTTATTCTCTCTTCTGATATGATATGTCAAAGAAGTTTACCTTCTTGGAGATAGAATAATGTTTTATTTGGATTTAAGGACAGCCCATATTTTCTACATTTCTCAAAGACTTTTCTCAAGTGTATCAAGTGTTATTCATCTGTTTTAGAATAGACAGTGATATCATCAAGGTAAATCACAATGAAGTAACGTATTTCTCCTGAGAATTCAATATCCATGGCTCTCTAAAATGTGGCACCAACATTCATTAAACCGAAGGGAATTTTCGAATACATGAAAGTACCCTAAGGAGTAGTAAAGGTTGTTTTCAGTTGATCATAAGGATGTACCAATATCTGATTGTAACCTGAGAAGCCATCTAGCAAAGAAATTCTTCTAGAACCAACTACCCTTTGTAAGATATAATCCATTTTGAGCAAGGGATAGTTGTCCCTTTAATGAGGCTTTGTTTAAGTTTCTAAAGTTAATGAAAAGCCTTATCTCTCATGTTTTATTCATAGCTGATACAAGATTAGACACCTAGTATGAGTATCTAACAGGGACTATAATTCCAGCATCATACATTTTTATAATTTCTTTCTCTACCAGAGGTAATTGAACGGGGTTGATTCTGTGCAATTTTTGTCTATATGGTTTATGGTTTTCTTTGAGGGGTATCTTATGCTAGATTATCTCTGTATCATATGATTTTAGATTTTCATAGCTCCATGCAAATACATCAGAAAATTATTTAAAAAACTCAATGTATTTCAGTTTAATGTGAGCTGGTGTCTTGGAAAGTTTGATCATTTTAGGATTTTCCTCACCGCCTATGTTGCATTCTTCCACTTCAGCCTCCATGTTAGTATGAATTCTTCGTCGAAGTGTACGAAAAATAACCACTTTAGCTACGCATAACTAATAGCCCTAACAACAATAATGGCTGCAAAACATCTTCAGATCTGCAATTAGTAGTTAAAGTGCTGCAACAAACAGATCTATAAATGGAAAGATATTAAGCAGTGAAGTAAAGAGTTTGCTCCATGCATCCAACAGACAAGACAAGAACACGATTTTTGAATGAATTTTTATATTACGGGGCACCTGGGAGGAAACAAGAAGGTGTATCCAGATCTCCTCAATGGGATGGGTTCTTTGTAGTCCTCAGCACTTCAGATCTAAGCTTTCTCTCTCTTGTAGATGTAGAAAAACCCAATGTAGAAGGTAGAGCTCAATGGGAGCAAAATGGCAGAAATGAGACCAAGTGTATAGATCGAGAGTGATCTAATATGCAACAAAAGGTGAAGAATGATGGGGAAAACCCTCCTATTTATAACAAAATATTGGGTCTTTCTAGATCTTGGTGCATGATTAAAATAATGTTAATCACATCTAGATCCACCTCTATGGAATATTTTATTATTATTTGTTGGAGGGAAAGGGTGTTTTGACTTGGGTCAAATCCCTTGATTAGTGAAAAATAAATAAATAAATGATTTATTTATCTTTTTAAGGAAGTGGTTGGGATATAATCAAATAAATAATGATTTATTTGATTAATGGTGGTTGATTTGGTCATATTTAACAAGGAATATTATTAAATAATTATTCCTAGAAAATAATAAGATAACTATGGGTTTATCTCATTCATTTCTTTGTTTTTGGGTTAAACATGACTGGGAATAATAATTAAATTATGGTTTAATTAATTATTCCTTTTGGGGTTTCCTAATTAACATAGTGGCTTGATTTATGGGGTGGCGGTCTTATGAGCTATTACTTGGGTCCATCTAATGATGAAAGGTTAGATGACCAAAAAATGGTGCTCGGTGCCCCGAGCGTGCGAGTGTCAGGAGCAAATCGTATGACCGAAGTACGTTGTAAGAAGACAATCACTAGACAACAAAAGGGTATGTGAGAGAGAGAAATATGAGGTAGATAGTGTGCTGAAGGACTAGACCCTGAGGAGACGAGACTCGCAGGTGCAACAAGTCTCTGTTATGAGAGGGTACCTGTGCTGAAGGCGGCGGGGGAGGCATACCTATGCCCGCCGTGACAAAGTACAAAAGAATAGTGTGTCCGGTGAACAAGGGACCGAACCATAGAGTACAGCTGGCATAATCAAGAGCCAGATAAAAATACAATGAAGAGTCTCACATACATGCTGTGCCTGGGATAACAGCCAGGACTAGTACAATATCATCTGCGTACATGAGATAAATACAACCCAAATGCCCCCTGTAAATGGGGAAGGGCTCACAAAATCTGACTGATACATGCAAATCATAGAGGTGCTGCAAGTGGCTAAGGCCAACATCATCAAAATCTGGAGCGGCATCAAAGGCTGCAATGAAGAGGTCATCAGGGCATGTGGGGGGCTACCTGCAGGGCCACCCCCTCATGAGGGCTGAGACATCTCACACACGCCCGGGAATCATCAAGAGCTGCTGCTGGGTCACTGGACTGTCCGGTATACGAATCTCGATCATGCTGAAAGGAGCTGGAGAAGCAATCAAGTCAAAGGGAAGTGAGAGATCCCCCTGCCTGATCCGAGGCACCGAACAAAAGTGGAAGCTGGAACCAAGGTACACCGCCCTCTAGACCTTGCTTCTGGAATAAATGTGCTGATGTCAACAGAAGGAGGTCCGCCGTAGGTGAGGTAATGAGAGATCCTCAACTAAGGCACGAGAGAAGAACAATAGAGCGACAGACAGACTGACACTAATGATGATAGTGGAAATGGGAAGGATGGAGTGGCGAATGGACGACTTCCCTTGTTAGAGCATAAAGGGCATGAATGACATGGCAGCGACTGACACAATATCGAAAGGGACAGGGGACAGTGGGGCTGAAGGTCATGAGATGCGACACAAGAGAGGAACCAAGCAAAAAGAATGGAGGGCTATAGTAGGGTGTAAAAGGATGCGGGATAGACTCCATGAATGCAATGATGACTCAACTCGGATGCTCTAAGCAAGGGCGACTAGATAATGCTGCCACACAGTAAAGGCCCCAATGGGGGGTCATAGAAACATGAGTACAAGGTGGGCACTCATGACGAAAATCAGCACGAACATGGACAAGTAAGGGGGCGATATGGTGCCCCCAGTACAAGTGTCGTAAGTGAGGAAATTCGATTTTGAATGGAAGTGAGGTAACTGCATGTTGGACGAAGATGGGTCCTGGTGCAGTAGAAAAAATGAAACAACAGATGCTGGCTATCTAAAAGAAAATAAAACATGCATTTCCGAGGGGAAATGCTAAGGGTAATATTTCTTAAGATAGAGTGCATTGCGAGGGTTAGGAAGGGGATGGCCTTCAAAATCCTCTAAGAGGTATGCCCCCTTTCCAAGATCCTTACTAATGATGTAAAGGCCTAGCCATAATGAGTCAAACTTCCCATGACCCAGGACATCATGGGCCTGGTCATAGACTAGAACAAGGTCGCCTTCGTGAAAAGTGCGAGGCTGGACTTTTCGGTCATACTGAGCTTTGGTGCGTTTTTTGGCCGCTTCCATGGTTTGTAAGGCAATACGGCGGTCTTCGGAGGCACGCTCAAGCATGATAAGTCGTTGTTCTAGCGGTTGGGTGTCAGGGAGAAGTTCAACGGCTAGTTGCATTGAGGGAATTTCACACTCGATCGGTAAAACTGCCTCCTCTCCAAAGACGAGGTGGAAAGGGGTGAACCCGGTGGCGGTTTTGACAGAGGTTCGATAGGCCCATAAGGCAGGAAAGAGCATGAGATGCCAGTTGGTTTTGTGCTTATTCACTGTTCGTTGAAGCATAGTCTTGAGGGTTTTTTTGACTGCTTCAACTTGGCCATTACCTTGGGGGTAATAGGAGGAGGAATATTGGTGCTCAAAACCCAACAGTGAGGATAGCTCACGCCATATCTCATCTTCAAAATGTCTCTCGTGATCAGAGACCAGTTGCTTGGGAACCCCGAAGCGAGCTATAACATGGTTAAAGAAAAAGAGGGCCGCGGTAGCTGCCGTGTTGTTGAACGTGGGCGTGGCCTCGGCCCATTTGGTGAAATAGTCGACCGCCACGATGATATACTTGTGGCTACCAGAGGATGGCGGGCAACACTCCATAAAGTCGATGGCCCATTTACAAAAGGGACCAGTGGAAACGACCGGATGGAGGGGAGATGGTGGAGCTCTCGCCTTTGGGGCGAAATGTTGGCAGTTGGGACAGTGTTTGACTGCCTCAATGCAATCACTGAAGAGGGAAGGCCAAAAATACCCGGCGCGCATTATTTTTTGGGCAGTAGCGAGACCGGAGAGGTGGCCACCGCAAGCGCCGCTATGGCAGGCATTAAGGACCTTCTCAGCTTCAGCGTGTGTGAGGCAACGACGAAGGACCGTATCAACCCCGCGACGATAGAGGTCGTCACCAATAAGAAGGTATCGGGGGGCTTGGTGTCGGATACGTCGACGAGCCTCACGGTCAAGGTGGAGGGCGAACTTTTGGGTTCGCAAATAAGTAAGAATATCGCCATACCACGGGTCATCGGAAGTAATGGCAAACAGGTGTTCATCAGGGAAATCGTCATTAACGGGAGGGTCTTGCGATCCGGTAGGTAATTCAGAAATAAGCTCAGCGAGGGCTAAGCCTTTCTTACTTTTTGGAGTGACAAATTCAAGGTCGAATTCCTGAAGGATAACGACCCAACGGGCGTACTTCCCAGTAAGTATACGACGACTCAGTAGGAAGGCCATGGGGTTGGAATTTGTCACAACCTTGGTGGAGCGCAGGAGGATATAATGACGAAGTTTTTGGACTGAGAACATGATAGCCAGCGCTAATTTCTCGTCATAGGAATATGAGACAGGGGGTCCCACAAGGTTCTTACTGACATAGTAGATCACATGCTCGATGCCATGGTCATCCTCTTGGATAAGGACTCCAGCGACCGAATAGGTGGAAGCGGAGATATATAGGATGAAGTCCCGATTAAAGTCGGGAGGGCGAATTAAGGGAGCGGATGTGAGAGCCTGTTTGAGGGCATCGAAAGACTCGTGAGCATGGGTATCCCAAACAAAGGGGATATGGGAGCGTAGGAGTCTAAGGAACCCGTGCGCAGTGGTGGCATAGTCAGGGACGAACCGACGAAGGAAATTAGCTTTGCCTTGGAGGCTTTGGAGCTGACGGAGGGTACGCGGGATGGGGAGTTCAAGAATGGCTTGAACTTTCAAAGGGTCAAGAGTGATACCATCCTTAGACACGATGAAGCCCAGGAGGCGGCCGGCAGGAACGCAAAAGACGCATTTCAACGGGTTAAGTCGGATATTATACTTGCGACATCGGAGAAAAATGGTGCGCAAATCGTGTATGTGTTGCGCCCGATGCTTAGAACGTGCCGTGAGGTCGTCTAAGTAGGCAAGGATAATATGAGCTAAGTCATGGAAGCAATAAGACATGGCTAGTTGAAAGGTGGCGCCGGCGTTTTTTAGGCCGAAAGGCATGACCCGGTAAGCGAAAGTTCCCCATGGACTAATGAACGCGGTTTTTAGTTGATCAGCAGGACGGATAGCAATTTGGTTGTATCCGGAGAAACCATCCATGAAGGATAGGATCTCATGCCCCGCACACTCGTCAATGATTTGGTCGATGAACGGTGTGGGGAAGTTGTCTTTGGGACAAGCTTTGTTCAGGTCGCGAAAGTCCGTGCAGACACGAATGGTGACTTGTTTCTTGAGAACAGGAACGGGGTTAGAAACCCAAGTGGTGTATTCGATGGGGTAAATGAAACCAGCCTGCTTGAGCTTATCGATTTCGGCTTTAATAGCGTCACGTCGGGAAGGATGAATGGGTCTCATCTTTTGGCGGACTGGTTTGGCGTCAGGCCAGGTGTCGATATGATGCTCGACAATGGCAAGATCGAGTCCGGGCATTTCAGAATAGGACCAGGCGAAGATATCGCGGAATTCTTTGAAAATCTTGGTGTAAGTTTCAATTTCTTCCGGGGTGCATTGGGCACCCAATGTGATGTATTCTTCGATTCCTGGTGTGGCCTAAATGTTAAGTTTGATGGTAGACGAGATATTGGCCATGTTTCCTTCTTCGAAAGCGTCAGGTGCAGGAATGGGGTTTTTAAACCAATCAACTGCATGGGGGATGAAGTCTTTGGTTTCCACAGCGTATTGGTCGTGGGATTGCTGTGGGAGTAAATATGCGCGATGGTGCATATCATCCCAGGGAAAGTCGGGGTTGGTCATGGCTTCCATGATGTCTTCATCAGATTGGAAGATGGGAAGATTGGAGGCAGATGGGACACCCGAGGGAGTAGTGGTGGGGGACGGTTCATCATGAGGATAAGGGCTCATATGGGCGATATCAACAGATCCAAGGTCGGATGAGAAGCTGAGGGGATCGGTAGGTTGAGTGGCTGGTGAATTAGGTCTCAAGGATGATGACAGGTACAAAATGGTGACTGAGGGTTCCGTTGGCTTAAAAGCGGGAGGCGGAATGTGAATGTCCTTTGGTCCGATCGAAGCGGCCTTGAATCGGCGGTACAAGTCCAAGGAGGAACGGTACTCGTCAAGGCGGGGACAGAGGTGGGTGTAATGGCCGTGAAAATCGCACAAGGCACAAGGGTGGTTTGTGCGCAAGTGTTTGAGTTTTGTGAGGGAGTCGGGGATAGTGACATGGACTTCTGGGAGATCAGAGTCGGGGAATGTCTCGTTGACCAGAAGCTTGAGGTGGGGCAATTCAGGACACATGTGGGTGGCATGACCGACGACATCACACAAAGCGCATCGAATGGCGGGCTTTGGTGGTCATGGGGGGTTAAGGGATGTCGGGGGGGCTGGATCGTTATGGGGTGCCCCCCTTCGGGCTTTGCCTGTCTTCTCGGGAGCCGGCACAACAGGAGAAGGGTCCGGTGGAGGTGCTGGGGGCACAGTGGCTATGGAGGAAGCGAGGGGGATCGGTTGAACCGGTGTCAAAGCCATATAAGGTTTGGGGAGACCAGGGGGGGTGGCGGCTGGGGTGTCAAGGTACCAGACCGGAATGCCCAAGGTCAAGTTAGGGAGAGAGAGGGTGGCCATGACGGGGACAGAAGATACTCCAGGAGGGGGAGCCAAGAAGGGGGTCTGTCCAGCAGGGTAATGACTAGGAGGTACGGCTCCGAGATGGGCAAGGCCAGGGGGAACCGAGACGGGAGGATGAAGAGGTTCGGGGATACCAGCTGTGGGGGGAGGGCCAGAAGGAGAAGGTCCAGCTGGCTGAGATGAATGGCTAGAAGCGGGTCGCGGAGGGCGGGGAGGAGGTTGCGGACTAGCCGAGGCAGGCCGCTTACGGGTGGCCTGAGACGATTGCATCATGCAAACATTCGACAAGCTGGGATCGGTAACAGGAGGGGGGGAAAGGCGAGGAAAAGTACCAAGCAGGGTAGAATCTTTATAGACGCCGGGGGAGACACTGGTCAAGGAATTGACGGTTTGCTTGTTGGCTACGGAAGAGATGGTCGTCTCGGAGGAGGTCGGAGACGGCGGCGCATGATAAGATAGCTGGTCAATGGTGACTATCTTCCCATTATGTGGAAAAGACATCTTGCGGAAGACCGCGGATGGGACAGCAGACATGGCATAGGTGTAGCTTCGCCCCAATAGAATGTTGTAGTCTAGAGGGGCGTCAATGACTTCGACATCAACGCAAACAGTCTTACCGGCGAGGGTGATAGGACAGTTACGAAATAGGCCAATAGGCTGGGAGGCATGACCGTCCCATGCTCGAAGGGTGATCGTGGAAGGGGCCAGCTCAGGGGATTCGAGTTGCTTCCAAACCGAAGCGGACATCACACAGGTGGATGCCCCCTCATCAATTATACACCGGGATACCGTGGCATTCCGGATTTTGACAGGGAGTTGGAAAGCAACGGAAGGAGGAAGAGGGGGATGGTCCGATTGGGTGGCGTCAAAAACAATCATTTGGTTGTCGGCAGGATCGACGGAAGGGGAAGGATCGGAGCGCATCATAAGGATCTGGTAATCAGAGGAACCAGAAATGGACGGGGGAGTGGCTACATGGCTGTCGGGGGGTTTAGTAGCCACGAATCCCTGGTGAGGGACAGGATCAGTGAACACAGCTGGCTGGGTAGTGGCCACATTAGGAGGAGCATGAGGGGAGGCGTGTTGTCCGCGCAATGTGGCTTGAGACTCCCACATCTGTCGCATCTGGGGTAAGAGAGGACAATCGTGAGTGTAGTGACCGTAAACACCGCAACACGAACAGGGCTTGTTTGTGCGAAGTGGCCTGTCCGGCCTGGGCGGAATGCCCTGAGGCTGGTTGCTAGTGTTAGGGTCCTGACCAGAATTGGGTCCTCGGTTACCAGGGGCAGATGGGTTCTGGTTGCCTCTCCGCCTTCTTTGGGAAGGGGGATTAAACGCACCCTGCTGCGCAAAGACTTGCCCTGGAGGGGGTTGTAAGGGCTGTTGCAGGTGGTGAGGAGGCAAGGGAGGCGGAAACGCATATGCTGGGGGAGCTGGCGCACCAGGCTGCGGATAAAAGTAAGGGTTGGGTTGGGCAGCATTGAGGTAAGCAGGAGGTTGGGCAAAAGGAGAAGGCATGCCGTATCCTGGATACATGTTGCCGGGAGGGGGCAGAGTGCTAGAGGTGCTGGCCCCTCCCTGAGGGAGGCCATGGCTCATAGGAGGGTGAGCAGAGGGGTGGGAAAGAGATCCAACAATACCGTCGGCGGAATGAGATGCCCCCAGGGCGTTAGCGCCACCGGGCCTGGGGATGTCAGGAAGAACGGTATAAACATAACCAGATTGAGCGTAGATCAGGTCATATTTTAAAGCTATTTGGAGGGCGGCTTCTTCGGATTGAGGAAAGTGAGAGGCGACATCTTTGCCGATGGGAGACGGGAGGGTGCGAAGGAACCAGTCCATGTAAACCCGATCTTCAACGGGAGGGGCTCGACATAAGCTCCGTCTTCGTCGCCATTCCTGAACATGGGCAGAAAGGTGTGTGGAAGAGGATTGCTTAAATGAAGTCAAGAGCTCCGTACCAGTGTCGTATCGGAGAGGGAGCTGGAAGTACGACAAGAAGGTTTGGGCAAGAGTCTCGAACGTGGTATGGGAGGAAGTGGCCTGTTCGACATACCATTTAGAAGCTTCGCCGGTAAGTGTGCGTTGGAACAAACGAAGACGGATGGAGTCATCGGTAATGGAGTTGGAGGAACACCACATGTGGAAAGACCGGACGTGATTGGTTGGGTCTTCGCCATTAAGGCCCAAAAACTTAGGGATATCGGGTAGGGAAGTGGGCATAGCAGGCCAATTAGCATTGTGGTGAATGGGGTCATTGATCAACTGATGGAAATCGGGGAGGCTGAGGCCTGCAATGTACGGCAGCACAGGGGTGGCCGGGGTAGTGGTTGTGGCGGTTCTGCTAGAAGTAGGGCCGGCATTGGGGCCGGGAGAACCGCTAGCGTTAGGCCCTGGACCAGACATAGTGAAGGTAAGAGGGGGAGAACCAAAAGGAGAAGGGGGACCCGATGAATCGGGAGAGGAGTCGGAGTGCGGACTCAAAGGTGGACTGGCTCGACGACGGCGGTGCGGAGCAGTTCGATCAACCGGAAACTGAGGGTGAAGGCCAAGAAGTCTCCGGGAAAGGCGCCTTGGGGGCGCAATGATGACAGGAAGAAGGAAACCGACAAGGGTAGAAAGGGACAAAATCAAGAAGGTCAAGGGCAGAAAAGGTGCAGTGACAATTGATTTTAGAGTCTTTGCCAAGCGGTGTAAACCAGGCACTTCTTCACTTAGGGTCAGTGTGTGGCGTGCGTTAATTTTAATTTTTAAACCCTTTCCGTTGTTTGAGAGCAAGAAAAAAGTGTGCGACGTAGCTGAAAATAAACCTACAGAGAATAGAATAAAATGCTGAAATAACAGAAAAATAACAGCTACGTATGCATCTATCTAAACCAAGAAGGTGGGTCTCTCACAACTATGCTGAAAATAAAGGGAAAAACTATGGAAACACACACAAAGGAAGCTCGACAGATCTAGGGTCAAAGGGGACAGAGATCTGGAGGATAAAGCTGCAGACAAGGGGTGCAGATCACAGCCCCGAAGACGGAGGCAGGTGGGTTTGGAAGAAGGAAATCGACAAAAGCTATGGGGAAGAGGCGAGGCCTTTAAAAGGGTCCAAACAAAACGACAAGAGGTGATTTGAAAGGAAGGAAGGCTGATTTAAAGGGATCTGAGGAGGAGGTTCCAGATCTGAAAAAAGGAAGGCTGAAACTCTGAAAAACAGACGGCTAAAACAGCTAAAACTCTTCCACAAAAGTGGAGGGTACTAAAGCCCTAGGGGGCTAGGTTCCCACTTAGATGAGTAAGGAAATAGATCGAGATCTTGGTCAAGCGAGGTGAGACCAGGAAATTTGGAAAACACAGCCGAAGGCGACGGAACCCGGAAAAATTGCGAGAAAAAATCTTTGGAAAAAGGCGGTCCACGGGTTCGGCTGATCCCAGGAGTTGGTCGCGGGGAAGCAGTGAAAAAGGGTCGTCAGTCCACGGAGTTTTGGGCCAAAGGTGCGACCTCCCGTCGGTTGTTTCGGCGGCATATTTTACGAACAAAGATGAAAAGTCTCGGTTAAATTTCAGTGTCGCTTACCTGCGCAATAGGGCCAGAAACACACGGAAGTTAGAAATTTTAAGTTTTTAGGGTTTATGTGAGAAAAATGACATAAAAAGAGGAAAACTAAGCAGCTGAAAAGAAGCCCTAGGGCCTGAAGTAGCTGGATATGCAGGAATATGAAAAATGACAGCGGTCGTAATTTAAAACCCGTGTGGAGTCGCCATTTTGTTAGTATGAATTCTTCGTCGAAGTGTACGAAAAAGAACCACTTTAGCTACGCATAACTAATAGCCCTAACAACAATAGAGGCTGCCAAACATCTTCAGATATGTGATTAGTAGTTAAAATGCTGCAACAAACGGATCTATAAATGGAAAGACATTAAGCAGTAAAGTAAAGAGTTTGCTCCATGCATCCAACAGACAAGACAAGAACACGATTTTTGAATGAATTTTTATATTACAGGGCACCTGGGAGGAAACAAGAAGGTGTATCCGGATCTCCTCAATGGGATGGGTTCTTTGTAGTCCTCAGCACTTCAGATCTAAGCTTTCTCTCTCTTGTAGATGTAGAAAAACCCAATGTAGAAGGTAGAGCTCAATGGGAGCAAAATGGCAAAAATGAGACCAAGTGTATAGATCCAGAGTGATCTAATATGCAACAAAAGGTGAAGAATGAAGGGGAAAACCCTCCTATTTATAACAAAATATTGGGTCATTCTAGATCTTGGTGCATGATTAAAATAATGTTAACCAAATCTAGATCCACCTCTATGGAATATTTTATTATTATTTGTTGGAGGAAAAGGGTGTTTGACTTGGGTCAAATCCCTTGATTAGTGAAAAATAAATAAATAAATGATTTATTTATCTTTTTAAGGAAGTGGTTGGGATATAATCAAATAAATAATGATTTATTTGATTAATGGTGGTTGATCTGGTCATATTTAACAAGGAATATTATTAAATAATTATTCCTAGAAAATAATAAGATAACTATGGGTTTATCTCATTAATTTCTTTGTTTTTGGGTTAAACATGACTGGGAATAATAATTAAATTATGGTTTAATTAATTATTCCTTTTGGGGTTTCCTAATTAACATAGTGAAAGCGGTTTTACTTGGGGTAAAACTGGTCTTACATGGTGTACTTGGGTCCATCTAATGATGAAAGGTTAGATGACCAAAAAATGGTGTAACACTCCATAGGTTCCAGTTTTGGCTTTTTGGCAACATCATTCAAGTCAAAAAATTCTTCTAATGGGACCAGTCCTTTTGGCAAGCTTTGATTTTTAGATTGCAGAACTTCTAAGTCTTCTTTTTCTAAATCTGTGCAGTTTTCTGTTGTATGTTTGGGTATATTAGTTAACATATTTATATCAGCAATATCAAGAGACTTTTCTTCTTCAAAAAATGGATTTTATTCGGTAGGATAGTCTTGTTCATACTCTGAATCTCAGTTTGGTATTTCAAATTCATTTTTGGACTGTAGGAAGTCTTCTAGTTGTTTATCTCCTTCAAAAACTTGCTAGTATTTTTCATTATCCGGGACAGATGGTCTATATTTTACTTGGATGGTGTATTGTTTGCTTTCATAAGGTCTTAGAAAAATACTAGAAGCAAAGGCTAATGCATTGGAAAGAATGTTTTGGTTCCTTGGGACAAAGGTAAGCTGGAATTCAACAAATGTTTTTAACAAGTCCATGGCATCATCTCTATAGGCTCAAAGTCTGGAATGTTTAGCAGTGTATTCCCAATTTACTTGCCTAATTATCAATTTTGAATCCCCATGAACTGTTATACTTTTGGCCCCTAATTTTTTCAATAAATTTAGGCCTAAAAGGAGAGCTTCATACTCTACTATGTTATTTGTGCATTGGAAGTTTAATCTATAAGAATGACCCTCAGCATGAATTTTTTTAGTATTTTGCACCCATATGCCTATTCCTGCACCAGTTTTAAAGAAAGACCCATCAAAACTCATACTCCAAATAGGACTGTTTTCAGATTTATGATTTATTTCACTGTTGTCCTCTCTATTTTGTTTGCCTAATCTGTGACTATGTTGTTCCTATAGGACTACACTGTGTTTGTCTTTATTTTCTTCCTGAATATTTTTAATGTTTTGAGGCTTTATTCTTTGATTTTCATGATTGGTACTATGTTTATGACAGTTTTGAACCTCAAGACCTTCAATTTGTTTGATGTGGATTTATGAGTTTGCAAACTGATCTAATGATTTTTCATTTCTCTCGTTTTCCTCTATGGCTGCCACTATGTTTGGATATGGAGTGGCCACTATATTGGTTGATGTTTCATTTATTAATTCTTTCTCATTGGGAATCTCATCATTGTAAAGAATGAATGAATCAAGGTCAGTGTGTATGGAATAGAGAGGAGATTTTTCTGGTCTTCTTTGGTTACTCACCATGTATTTCATGTGTGTTTCCCTATAGAGTCTTCTAGGTTGACTGAAGATAGGGATGGTGGCATAAGTCATATCCATTTGCATAGTACCTTGCAAGTTACCACCCTATGATCTTGAAAGAGGCATGCCATATTTTGGGGGTATATCAGCCACTACAATGTCCATCACTAAGCTTTTCACTGGAACTTGAGCTAAGTTAACACATAGATATTTTATTAGGCCTAGGCATCTCACTCTGCTTGAATCAAAGGAATATAAATCTTTGTAAGGTCTCGTCACCTCTAGTCCTAGTCTTTCCATTATTACTTTGGGCATGAGGTTATGTGATGCTCCTGAATCAAGCATGGCATTGTGAAAAATATTATCATGAATGTTCAAACTGATGTAGAATGGAGGGGTAGTTCCTTCTTGAAATTTTCCTTCAATCTTAGGGCCAAACAGAAGTTGTAGTGTATTGTCATTCAAGTTAACAGTATCATGAATATCTTCTATGTTCAAAGCTTTCAAAACTTGACTTCTATATACATTTTGAGTGACTAACTCAGTGAGTGGGACAGAGATTTTTATTTATGGAAATTTCATTCTCTAAGCTAAAGGGAATCTAATTTTTCAAAATTTTTGATTCAGCCTTCTTAGTCACTGATTCATCAGCAAAATCAGCTTGCTGATTTCTACTATTTACAGTAGTTAAATTTTTTTTTTTAGGAAAATTAGTTGAAATGCTAGTGCTACTAGGGTGACCACTCTATTTTTCATTGATTTGGATGTTTTTTCCCTTTTTTGGATCAGAAATTTCAGCCCCTATGTTATGGTTTTCTGTTGTCTTTTTGGAAGTATTTACAGGGTTGTTTTTGGCAGAATTATCAGAGGTTTTCTTTTTGGGAGTTTCTTAGTTCTTTTTACTTATCAGGTCATATTGATTGGGCACTCCTATGTTGGCATTTTCAAAGTCTTGTCTGTAGTACTTAGTTTCTAATCTTCTATCATCATAGGGTGTATATAGACCTTGTTTCCTTTTATGGGGGAAATCTGAATCTTCATTGCTCACCTCTAGCATGTTCATGTTATCAACCTCTATTTTTTCAATTGTTTCTCCATCCTCCTTAACATAATTTTCTTGAAAATGAGGTCTGATCTATTGATCAGAATATATTTGTCTGTTTTGAGGTTGATTTCTCCTAAACTTCTGATTTTGGTTTTGGGATTGGTTTCTGTTTTGAGGAGCTGTTTGGTTTTCTCTAGATTGAGCTTGTTGAGCCTCAAATTTGTGCTTTCCTTAACCTCATTTTACCTCATTTTTCCCTTGTCCATTTCCATTTTAAACCCAATTGATCAATAAAAATAGTTGAAATTACTTCTAGAATGGTTTACATAACTGACTTGTTGAATTTTGTGATTTGCTAAGTACGTGCTACTTTGACCTGAATTAGCCGCAGTAATGTATGCATTCCGTAGCTAACCCATCGATTCTCGCAGCCTACCTTTATGTTTGAGTACATGAAGACCTTCGAGGAAAACGATATGGACATGATCCACGTGTTTCATGGTGTGTTGCTCGTCATGGAAGAGGAATGAATTCTCAAAATGCTATATCAGAACACATTTGTGAAGGAAGACTCCTACTAGGATCGTTCTCTTACCTGTGTCTTTTCTCCTTCCACGCAGCCCACCAAAGACTCGTAGAATGATTTGGATAAGGAAAGACATCATTCCTAAAATTATTGTAATTATTGTTACTTGCATTTACTTTATAAATCCTTGAGTAGGTGTTTATTTAGTTGAAATTAAATAGATTTGTCATTAGATACTATAAAACTCAGAAACATATGCTTAAGACACATTATAACAAACTATTAACAGCACAGAGCATAAATTATCTTGAAGGCGTGATTTAATTTGGAGTTGAATGCCGTCAAGTGGTAGAGGGCCCCTGCCCCTTGCACGGATTTCTTTTGCGTAAACTAGATAAGTTTTTCCTAGCTGTCTTTACGTTCTGCATTTGAATTAGTAGTTGAAGTTGTTTGCCTTGCCCATCATCGTATTCTCATTCTAAGGTTCTTCCATAAGAAGACACTCTCTTCCAACAGACTAAAATGATGAATGTTTAATGACTTTGTGTATCAGAGATACTGAGCAAAATTGTATTTAGAGCTAACTAGCTACCGTAGTCATATTCGTTCCAGCTTCTTCACATATTTTCCAATAAACTAAAATGATGAATTGCTATAATGACTAAGGGTATTGTAGGGATAGACATGAATTTGTATCAGCTTTTAAAATTTGATTCGTAGGTTATATTCATTCCAGTTCTTTCACAAGAAGACATTCTTCCAACAGATCATAACAATGAATGATGAATAGCTATAGTATTGTAGGAATTAGTTGTAGTTTTTAATCTTCACTATCACAGTTGCACTTGTTCTAATCACTCTTCCACAAGAAGAAATTCTTCCAAGACATCCTTAAGAAGTTCAAGATATGACTGTGATGTGACAATTTAGTTTTTCATTTGCTTTCTGTTCATTTGCTTTCAATTGCATACAAGTCCATAGTCAGAATTGTTCTACCTCTTCCACAAGAAGGAACTTTTCCAAAATATCACTAATGATGAACAAACAGATTGTGTAACTTCATAGAATAATGCATGTTAGTTAGAACGCTCCGGAGTTTCATTTTGCATTTAATTCATGTCAAGCTACTTCATTTCAAGTTTGATGATGGCTTATGGTTTAACATTGTTCTAGTTTAGAAGCATCTTAAGCTCATGTTTAAATCAATTCATTGCACTTACATCTCATAGTCACATTGTCACCCTTTGCACAGTAGATCACTTTAGTTGATAGGATTCATAAGACAACCTTCATTATTTACAAATATCTTTTTGTTCTGAAAACCACCAGTGATCCATAATCTTAGGAACAGAAGATAACATCATTACAAGGTCTGAAATATCTCTGCAAATTCCTCACCATAAACAGAGCTCTTCCTCAACAGAACTACCTTGAAAAGAAACCAATAACTCTTGGAGTATAGACTCTGTGACCTTCAATTGAAATTGCAGAATAGAACTAGGAATTAGTCATGGAATAGATGAGCTTAGAATAGAATGTTGCATCATGATTAGTATCTAACTGTCTAGTTAGAAAACTTGCATATTTAGTGATCATTTTTCAAAGTCTAAGTTTGTGTCATTTGTTTAAAAAGTCATCATTAAGCTCTTGTTTCTATTCAGTCATAGTTCAGATGTTGCTTTAGTGTTTTTGATTACATTTGCCATTCCATACATTAGGCTCAACTGTGTTTTGATCACCAATTTCTTTTCATTAGTTTTCTAGGCATTTTCATTGTAAACATAAAACTTCAAAAGACCAAAAACATCATAAATCAACATAAAAGACCAAAACATCACAAAACACTACACACAACGCACTAAGAAACAAGCACCTAGGTACATATGGTACATTTCACTTCAGCAGTTTACAAATCCTGGTTGACAATTAAATGAACTCAGTTTAGGAGACTAGATTGAGGCACAACATTTTGGCGCCGTTGCCGGGGAAGTGAAAACTAGGTAACCTGTGTTTCTTAGCATCCAAAAACAATTTTATGCGTAGGGAGAGAGATTCAAGAGGAAGATTTATAAGCAGCAGAGGCATAAGTTTGACATCTAGAACACCACTTGTTTCATCTAGATCCAGAACTAGTACACCTTCAACTCAAACCCATCTTCCATCCTTTACTGATCCTGGACTTCTAGAAGATCTAAGGTCACCTATTCCATTAGAGAAACCTTCCACTTCATCCACTAAACCTGCCATAGAAGAAGATCTAAAGACTCCTGTTAGGGACACAAATCTTTCTACTTCTACAGGAGAGTCAACCATGGCAGAAGAAGGAGGAGGAGGAGTTGTTAATGGATAACACACATTATTTGGAGGAGGTAGAGGTAGAGGTAGAGGAGAAAGAGGAAGAGGAGAAGGAGGTAGAGGTGCAGATGGAGGAAGAGGTAGAATAGGAAGCTCTTTTGGGTTCCCTATACTTGATGAAGAAACCAATACAACCATGAAAACATTTCACCTTCTGTCCTTCCGAACTTCTATGGACTTAAAACTGAAGATCCTGAAACTTTCTTATTCGAATTTGAAGTGCTGTGTAGGACTTATGACTACTTACAAGATGCTTACATATGGTACATTTCACTTCAGCAGTTTACAAATCCTGGTTGACAATTAAATGAACTCAGTCTAGGAGACTAGATTGAGACCCAACAGGTGCCCCCTTACCCAAACATTGGGTTTCAATGTAATGGCCACAAGGTGGATGTGGTGTGAATGCATGGGTTCGATGTAAGGGGGAATAGATAAAGTCAGGGGTGGGAATTTTTTCCATAATGTCGTCATCGTGATAGAAGATGGGGTTACTGGTGGAAGAAAGACCTCCTGACGTGGTGAAGCGACCTGAATCATCATCATGAGAAGAGAGGTTCACATGCGCATCGTCACAAGGGGTGACTGAAGAGTAAGTAGATAGAGGATCTACCGATGTTGAGCCCAAGATGATCGCAGAAGGCAGGTCAAGCAAAACAACAAGGGAGGATTCAGATGGAATGTTCCCCGAGGGTCTCATGGATGATGATAGGTAGAAAATGCTGGACGAAGGCTCCGTCATCTCGACATCAGGAGGGGGAATGTCAATGGGAGCAGTCATATCTGGTAGTTCTGTTGAAGCAGAATGCGCAAATAGGGGAGAGGTGGACTCATTGCGCTTGGCCTCGAAATGGTGGATCGTGGCTAGAGAGGGGCGGAAATCCTCGAGGCGGGGACAAAGATGGGTGTAATGGCCATGGAGATCACAAAAAGCACAGGGGCAGTTGGTGTGAATAGTCTTTGGGTTCTTGAGCATGGTCGCGGAAGGAACAGAGGCTTCCAGGACCGTGGACTCAGGGAATGTGACATTAACCATGGGCTTGAGACGAAGCACTCTAGGACAGGTATGGGTGGCGTGGCCGACAACATCACACAAAGCACACTGGATGGTATGCTTTGGAGGCCGAGGAGGGGTAGGGTTTGTCGGGGCAGCCTTGTCCTTTGATGCCCCCTTGCGAGCTTTTCCCTTCTTACCCGAAGCGGTCACAATAGGAGGTGGTTCCTGTTGAGGTGATTGAAGCACTGTTGCAGCGGGAGAAGTCATGGGGACCGGTTGAACCGGGGTCAAAGAAATATAAGGTTTGGGTTGACCAGGTGGGGTTGCGGCTGGAGGATCATGGTACCAGACGGGAATCCCAAGGGTCAGGTTAGGAAGAGAGAGGGTGGCCATGACCGGTACCGTGTACACTCCTGGTGGGGGAGCTAGGAACGGTATCTGCCCAGCAGGGTAATGACCAGGAGGGACAGCTCCGAGATGGTTAAGGCCAGGGGGAACCGATCTAGGAGGATAAAGGGGTTCAGGGATACCAGCTGTAGGGGGAGGGCCAGAAGGAGGAGGTCCGGCTGGCTGAAATGAATGGCTAGGAGCGGGTTGCGGAGGGCGAGGGGGAGGTTGCTGACTAGCCGAGGCAGGCCGCTTACGGGCAGCCTGAGACGATTGCATCATGCAAACATTCGATAAGCTGGGATCAGTGATAGGAGGAGGGGGAAGGTTAGGGAAAGTTCCAAGTAGGGAGGAATCTTTGTAAACGCCGGGGGAGACACTGGTCAAGGAATCAACGGTTTGCTTGTTGGCTACAGAAGAGATGGTTGTCTCAGGGGAGGTCTGAGATTTTGGCTCATGATATGTCAACTGGTCAATGGTGACTATCTTTCCATTATGGGGGAAAGACATCTTGCGAAAGACCGCGGATGGGACATCAGACATAGCATAGGTGTAGCTTCGCCCCAATAGAATGTTGTAATCTAGCGGGGCGTCGATGACTTCAACGTCAACGCAAACAGTCTTACCGGCGAGGGTGATAGGACAATTACGGAACATGCCTATGGGCTGGGAGGCATGGCCGTCCCATGCTCGAAGGGTGATCGTGGAAGGGGCCAGCTCAGGAGATCCGAGTTGCTTCCAAACTGAAGCGAACATCACACAGGTTGATGCCCCCTCATCAATTATACACCGGGAAACATTGGCGTTCCAGATTTTCACTGGGATTTGGAAGGCGACGGAAGTAGGAAGAGGAGGATGGTCCGATTGAGAGGCGTCGAAAACAATCATTTGGTCATTAGAAGGATCTACAGCGCCCACGGCAGATAGTAGAGCCTTCTTTTGGGAAGGGCATGACTGGAGGAGTTCCAGTGTGGAAATGGCAGCAGGAGATTGCGCCAAATCATCTACTATGCTATACAAATGAGCAGCTCGACCAGAAGCAGCATTTCGATATAACGGTCCTTTAGGAATCTTGGTATGGACCTCAACTTTGGGTTGAGGGATATGTAAGGGACCATTGGTTGTCGAAAGAGGCTCTGTAGAACCGGAAGAAGGGGAATTGGGGGCAGACTGAGCGAGAGGCGTGGGGTACTGGCGAGACCGACTTTGAAGGTTAACGTCGACGATTAGAGGTGGATCAGAGTTCATCATGAGGATATGGTAATTGGAGGAACCAGAAGGGGAAGGTGGAGTGGCCACCTGTCCGTTAGGTGTTTGGGTAGCCATGAATCTCTGCTGTGCATCCACCGGTTTTTGAGGGGGCGGTGACGGTTGTTGCAGGGGTTGAGAAGGCAAGGGAGGCGAAAGTGCATATGCTGGAGGAGTTGGTGCACCAGGCTGCGGATGAGGGTAATGGTTAGGTTGGGAAACATTGAGGTAAGCAGGAGGTTGGGCAAAAGGATGAGGCATGCCGTATCCTAGATGCGTGCTACCGGGAGGGGGATAAGTGCAGGGAGTGGTGCCCCCTCCCCCAGGAAAACCATAGCTCATGAGAGGTTGAGCGGATGGATGAGAGATAGATCCAACGATACTGTCGGCGGCATGAGGTGCCCCCGGTGTATGGGCATCACCGAGTTTGGGGAGATCAGGTAGGACAGTAGGATCATAACCTGTCTGAGCGTAGATCAGGTCATACTTTAACGCCATTTGGAGGGCATCTTCTTCGGTTTGAGGAAAATGCGATGCGACATCTTTCCTGATAGGGGACAAGAGAGATCTAAGGAACCAGTCCATGTAGACACAGTCTTCGAAGGTAGGAGATTGGCATAGGCTCCGTCTTCTACGCCATTCCTGGACATGGGTAGAAAGGCGGGTCGAAGAGGTTTGCTTGAAGGAAGTCAAAAGTTCGATACCAGTGTCATAACAAAGGGGAAGCTGGAAGTAAGATAAAAAACCCCCGGGCAAGAGTTGCAAAGGTGGTATGGGAGGAAGTGGGCTGATCGACATACCACTTAGAAGCTTCGCCTGTAAGCATGCTTTGGAACAATCTAAGATGAACAGAGTCATTGGTAATGGAGGTAGATGAACACCACATGTGGAAATATTGAACATGATTGGAAGGATCTTCTCCAGCACGACCTTCATACTGTGGGATGTCGGAAGGGAGCTTTGTCGGCATAGCAGACCTTCAGCGTCATGGTGTATGAATTCGTTTGTCAGCAGGAGAAGATCGGGGAAATTTGGCTTTGCCAAAGAACGAGCACGAGTACGGCGAGGTGGTTCTGTGGCGATTCTTGCTAGTAGTAGTTGCGGCATTAGGGCCGGAGCCTTTGCCCAGCGTGAGGCCTAGACCCGGACTATGAGCTGAAGGTGACGAGAGGAGAACTAGAGGAAAGGGGGACCCGATGAATCAGGAGAGGAGTCGGAGTGCGGACTTGAAGGTGGACTGGCTCGACGACAGCGGTGCGGAGCAGGTCGATCAACCGGAAACTGAGGGTGAAGGCCAAGAAGTCTCCGGGAAAGGCGCCTTGGGGGCGCAAGATCGGAAAAGAGAAAGGCAGATCAAGGGCGAAGGGACTACCACTTATCCACCTAGTACAGGTGCGGTGACAATTGATTTTAGAGTCTTTGCCAGGCGGTGTTAACCAGGCGCTTCTTCACTTAGGGTCAGTGTGTGGCGTGCGTTAATTTTTAATTTTTAAACCCTTTCCGTTTTGAGAGCAAGAAAAAAGTGTGTTCCAGCATCAGAAGAACGTTATATAATCACTGAAATAACGGGAACATTTAACGACTAAACACATGCATCAATCTAACTTAAAAGAGCGGGAATCTCAATAATCTAATCAAACACACGTAAGAAGAGGCCAATAGATCAAGGGTCAAAAGGGACAGGAATCTAAAGGATAAAGCTACTGAAAAGAGGTGCAGATCACAGCCAAGAGACGAGGCAAGGTGGCTGGAAAAAAGGGAAGAAATCAGCAAAAAGCAGAAAGGACAGGGAGGAGGTCCGAAAGAGAGGTCCAAACAAAACGACAAGAGGTGATTTGAAAGGAAGGAAGGTTGATTTAAAGGGATCGGAGGATGAGGTATCAGATCTGAAAAAGGGAAGGCTGAAACTCTGAAAATTTAGACACTTACAGTAGCTAAAACTCTTCCACAAAAAGTGGAGGGTACCGAAGCCCTAGGGGGCTAGATTCCCACTTAGTTGAGTAAAAAAGAGCAATAATAGGTCTAAACGAGCGGAGACGAAGGTCAGACAACCCTGACAGAGGTCAGACAAAACCCATAAAAATTTCAGAAAAATTCCAAATTTTTTTTTTTGACCTGTTTGTCGCTCAGGTAGCAGTTTTTGGGCTGTTTTCCGCTACCCAGGTCACATTTTTTGGGCCAAAAAGTGCGACCTGGGGGTCCAAGTCGCAGTTTAGGGGCTGAAAAGTGCGACCCCCAACTCCGGTTGTCTCGGCGGCAAATTTTCGCAAAAGTTGCCGTCTCAGTTGCGGCTGATGTCTGTCACCTGCGCAATAGGGCCATAAATGCACGTAAGTTAGAATTTTGAAGGTTTTAGGGTTTTATGTGAGAAAAACAACATAAAAATAGGAAAAATAAATAGCTGAAAAGAAACCCTAGGGTCTGAAGTAGCTGGATATGCAGGAATATGAAAAATGACAGCGGTCGTAATTTAAAACCCGTGTGGAGTCGCCATTTGTTAGTATGAATCCTTTGTCGAAGTGTACGAAAAAGGACCACTTTAGCTACACATAACTAATAGCCCTAACAACAAAAGTGGCTGCCAATATCTTCAGATTTGTGGTTAGTTAGACATAAAAGAGCTGCAAAAAACTAGATCTATGCATGGAAAGACATTAAGCAGAAAAAGTAAGGGTTTGCTCCATATACCAATAGACAAGACAAGAACAATTTTTGAAAGAATTTTTATATTAATGGGGCACCTGGGAGGAAAACAAGAAGGTGTATCCAATTCCCCTCAGTGGGATGGGTTTTTGGAAGTCCTCAGCACTTCAGATCTAAGATTTCTCTCTCTTGTTGGTGTAGAAGACCCACACAAAGAATGGAACTCAAAGGGAGCTCTCACAGCAAATGGCAGAAAATGGTGACCAAGTGTATAGATCCAGAGTGATCTAATAGGCAACAAAAGGTGAAGGATGGTAGGAAAAACCCTCCTATTTATAACAAAATATTGGGTCATTCTAGATCTTGGTGCATGGGTTAACCAGATCTAGATCCACTTTTTATGGAATATTTTATTATATTTGTTGGAGGGAAAAGGTATTTGACTTGGGTCAAATCCTTTAATTTGTCAAAAATAAATAAATAAATGATTTATTTATCTTTTTAAGGAAGCGGTTAGAAGATAATCAAATAAATAATGATTTATTTAATTATTTAAGGAAGTGGTTGAAAGATAATTAAATAAGTAGTGATTTATTTAATTATTTGTGGGTGATTTGGTCATATTTAACAAGGAATATCATCTAAATAAGGTTTAAATGATTATTCCTAGAAATAATAAGATAAATAAAGGTTTATCTAATTAATTTCTTTGATTTTGGGTTAAACATGACCGGGAATAATAATTAAATTATGGTTTAATTAATTATTCCATGAGGAAAATCAAACAAATATAGGTTTGTTTAATATTTCCTTTTGGGGTTTCCTGTTTTAACATAGTGAAAGCAGTTTTACTTAGGGTAAAACTGGTCTTACATGGTGTACTTGGGTCCATCTAATGATAATAGGTTAGATGACGAAAAAATGGTGTAACAGGGATTCAAGAAGAGAGGATAGAGGAAATAATGGAAATTTTGATAACCTGTGGAAGGTTCCATACACCATTTATTCTTCAAGAGGTAATAATGCATTTTTCTTACAAGAAATGGATGGAATAGAATTGTTTGGAGGTCCTTTCAATGGGAGGATGCTAAAGCATTATTTAAATTAGGAATCCCAGTTTAAATTTGTCTTCATTGTATATATAATTTCTTAAACAAAATCTCAGAAAATTTGATACAGAAAGAGAGAAAGAAAAGAAGAAAAGAGGGTAGATAAAAATAAAAAAGATAAGCCCCACACCGAAAAAATGAATATTTCTGAAAGTGTGCAAGTCAAAATTCCACTACTTTTGAAAGGTCTTGTTCAAACATACAACATAAACATGATTGTATAAATTTTGAATTTTTGTTGATAAGTTAGAAAATGAAGATTTCCCAAACTCTTTAAACTTGGCTTATCAATAGGTAGATAGAAGATGACATTGGTTCCAAAGCCTAAATCTGAAACCAATAAGAAAAGAGAGGGATAGATGATAAATGAGAGATGCAAGACCAAAACCCTTAGTTTTTAGTTTACTATTTGAAAAATAATATTGTGTGCAACTTATCCAAAAATTCCAAAATTCATGGTGATCAAACTGCTTAATCTTTATTCATCCATGCTTTAAATTTCATGTTGATAGTTAGTGAATAAAAATCTGTCAAACTGTTTAAGCTTGGCAGATAAGTAGTTAGGTAGAGAATAAAAGAGCTCATCAATCTAATCTGAGCCTTTGGAAGTTATAAGGTTAGAAATAGATAGTTTTCTTTCAAAAGAAAAATGATGTCAAGGTTTGCAAGTCTAAATGCACCAAATAAATGAAGAAAAAATGTTAAAGTAGAATGATGGGTAGGCAAAATTAATTTGTAGGAAGCATGTTTTCAAATTTTGAAGATCACAAGTCACATAAATTTTCAGTAGATCAGCAATTACAAAATAAAATCATCCAAATACAAACAAGCTACTAATCTACAAATGTTCTTGACACCTCCTAAAGTAGTTGCCCTTCCCAAGTGGAGCCATTGTTAGTCTCCTATATTCTACAATATCACTATATGACTATGGATTTTCTACAGTCTGCCGAAAATAAAATTCCCTGACTATCATTTATTTTCAGAAATATCACTGCCTTCATTATTTTCATTTAACCTATCCATTATCTTTCACTTTACCTATTCAGATTACTCTCATGATATGAAATCTCTTTTCTACCCTTAATCACCTCATTCCTGTGTTGAAAAATACTGAGAGGAGAGGGGTGAATCAGTATTTAGGGCTGATCGATTTTCTTTTCTTTCTCTTACAACCATATGTTACAGTATAACATCCAACATGTATGTCCAGATATCTTATTACTTAGAGCATTGCATTAGTTAAGCATTAAGCATGAACAGATATAACAGAACAAACCATCAAACACAAACAACACATATGAACACTAGGCTTTAAGGTGGAAAGCCAATTTGGGAGAAAACCACCGCTGCTCTAATCTCAGTCTTCAATATTTATTATAGAGAAAACTTCTTACAATATATGCTGGTGCAGAATTATACAAGCACACAGGCACCCACCTGCAGAAGGCAATGACCTTCTCTCGTTTACCAGCCTCTCCTGGAAGGGAGCTACTACTCCCTATTCTCGTTTTCAAGCTACCACTGGAAGGGAGCTACAACCCCCTCTCTGAAGGCTTCGACCCTCAGCAACACTGTAGACCATGCTTCATCAATTTCATACTAGAACCACCAGTTTCCATACAACATACCTTGTCGGTCACCAGATTTATGTATTTCCTGTATACTCACAACAGCTCTTCATAAATTTTTCCGTCATTCAAACCAAAGATCCATCATCGTCAAATTTTGTTCATGGGTGCATCATAGTGTCGGATTTATCAGTTAAGAACAGAGCTCGCCCATACAGATATTCTTTTGAAAATTCTATTCACCACCTTTTTAATGCACACCCTCATTCTCTATCATTCAGCTCCTTATATAGTTTTTCCTTTATTAAAACCATGAGTCAAAACCATTCTATTGCTAATGGTAATCCTGGACAGGGTCAAAATAGATAATCCAGCGGGGTCTCCATAACTCTCACTGATCCGTTGATCTTGGTAAGTACATAATTAATTTAATACTTTAGGACTTAACTTTAGGATTAATATTATCCCTTCGCATTATAATGCTTTCAAACAATATAATAAACCTTTGACCCTGGGCACACAAATATAGTCAAAACCCAATCAAATATGTGCACGGTACCATAAGTAAATTTCACGCATGTCCATCGTCCGATCACCGTTAGATTTGCCAGCTTCCAGATCAGCGGCGTATATGCATATCGCTCGACCTCCGATGTCGAACGTTAACGTGCGATGGCCCACCGTACCTGTGTTAAACTTCGCACATATTCAACAAATGAAAACCATCCGATGACTCCTTCCCAGATCAACGACGCTCAACGATATCGCTGGGCGTCCTGGGTCGAACTATAATGCGCGATGGCGCATGTTGAAAAGCGGTTTTGTAAAAACGTACAGGGACGCGTGTTGCCCATTCTATGGAGTCACTCCTCACCTCTTGAATACCTCTTTCCTAACGAGAGTGGTGCGATAAAAACTGGAAACTGCCGTTACTATTCCTCTCACAAAGTTCCGCTCAAGGATCCACTCCCCCCGCTCGATTATTGTAAATTGACTTATTTGTATCACAATTCTTCATGACGACTTCCATTATTTAATGCGGTGAACTGATCAATTAACATTGCAGGGGATTCATTTCGTATCTCTTGCGCTCTTCATCAACATATTAACCCATCATTTTTTTATTGAGGATTGACACCAGTTCCATAATATATAACACAAGAAATTTACACCATATTCCCTTTTGCGACCTTAAACTCATTCTTGATTCGTGGTTCCACCTCTTCATGCTCCATTCTGGTTCCACAGTCACCAATGTACAGTTTCCATACCATGTTTCAATGTTCCAGGTCATGCACTAACCCTAAGAATCCGAATCAACTTCCCTTCTTCCTAATCTGTCTCTGCTTGACTGATACTTCCTCTGTTCTCTTGATCAGATGCTCCATTGTAGCCAATGCCTTTGCTACTTCCATTGCCATCAATGACAATATTTCCAACAATCTCCCCCTTTGGCATTGATGGAAATACTCTTCCTCTAATTTTTTTATAGAAGCCCATTGTTTCTTTTCATCCCCCTTTGACATCAATGGCAAAGAGTTTGACAATACCATGCTCCCCCTGAGATCATGTTGTATCTTCATAATATAACAGGACGACTTATAAATGCCAACAATGCATCCTTTTCATATGACCAATACTCCCCCCTTTTCCTGAGCATTCAGAGTTTCCCAACAGCACCTCATAACCAATTTAATCTTATGTAATTAAGTAGACTTGATCCTCAGCATGGCAGATACTACTCCCAGTTTTTGTCTGAGATATTCGAACGCTTCCCTGGGTAGAGGTTTGGTGAATATATCAACAACTTGTTCTTTGGAGGAAACATACTCCAATTTCACCTTTTGTTCAAGTACTTGTTCACGTAAGAAGTGATATTTGATGGGAATGTGCTTGGTCTTGGAATGTATAATAGGATTCTTTGAGATATTGATGGCACTTGTATTGTCACACATAATGGTTATAGGGGGTGAGCATTTGATTTGAAAGTCTTGTAGGGTTTGCATCATCCAGAGAAGTTGAGTGCAACATGATGCTGCTGCCACATATTCTGCTTCTGTTGTAGATAAGGCAATGGAGCTTTGGTTCTTGCTGAACCAAGATACTAACCGGGGCCCCATATAGAATGCACCACCACTAGTGCTTTTCCGATCATTAACACTTCCAGCCCAATCTGCATCAGTGTATGCATGAAGAGTAAGATCATCATTCTTTGGATACCATAGTCCAAAGTCTTGAGTTCCTTGTAGTTATTTGAATATTATTTTCACAGCCTGAAGATGAGACTCTTTTGGATTAGCTTGGAATTGTCCAACAATCCCAACTGCATGCATGATGTCTGGTCTTGTCCCAGTGAGATAAAGTAGACTTCCTATCATAGATCTGTAATCAGTTTGATTCACCATGGGGGAATCATCATTAGAACTGAGATTACATCCGGTTATCATTGGTGTACTTACAGGTTTGCATTCTTCCATGCCATACTTCTTCGGGATTTTCTTGAGGTATTTTTCTTGTGATAAGAATATGCCATCTGTTGCTTGTTGTACTTGCAAGCCAAGAAAGAATGTTAGTTCCCCAAGAAAATACATTTCAAATTCTTTCTGCATATTAGAAGCAAATTTCTAACTCATAGACTCTTTGTTACTTCCAAAAATGATATCATCAACATATACAACCACAATCAATAGTTTGTCATTTTCAGTTTTTGTGTATAAGTTGCTATCAGCAGACCCTTTTGAAAATCCTTGTTTATGAAAATATTTTTCCAGATGATAGTACCATGCCCTTGGAGCTTGTTTGAGACCATATAGATCCTTTTTAAGTCTACAAACAAGTTTTTCATCATTTCCCAATATGAATCCTTCTAGTTGTTCTATATAGACTTCGTCTTCTAGATCACCATTGAGAAAAGCAGATTTAAGATCCATTTGATAGACTTTGATTTGTTGGAAGCTTGAAAAGGCAAGAAACATTATTATGGCTTCAAGTCTAGCTACAGGAGCAAAGGTTTCTTTAAAGTCTATACCTTCTTGTTGAGCATACCCTTTGCACACAAGTCTAGCTTTATTTCTTATAACATCCCCATTCTCATTTAACTTGTTTTTGAATATCCATTTAGTTCCAATGAAACTTTTGTCATGAGGTCTTGGTACTAATTCCCAAGTGTGATTCTTTTCAATTTGATCAAGCTCTTCATTCATAGCTTGAATCCAACATTCATCTTTACTAGCTTGACTGAAACTGTGAGGTTCAATAGTGGACAGAAATGTGAGGTTCAAACCTGATCCCTTTTCTCCCAAAATTTGAGATTCTGGATGATTCTTTTGAACATATCTAGATGGAGCCTTTTCAGAAAAATCCTCTTCGGGTTTTTCATTGGGTTCACTGTTTTTATCATTACTGTTTGATGTATAAGGATATGTGTCATCATCATCTTCATCTGTTGTTTTCTTTTCTTCTTTTGGAGCTGTAGGAGACTCATCAATAACAACGTCAATACATTCAACAATCTTCCGAAGTCTTTTATTGTAACATTTATATGCCCTACTCCTAGAGGAGTAGCCAAGAAATATTACTTCATCTGCTCTAGGTTCAAACTTGCCAAGTTTTTCATCATTATTCTTGATAAAGCATTTGCTCCCAAAAATTCTAAAGTGCTTTATGGTGGGAGGATTACCATACCAGAGTTCATATGGAGTTTTATCACTATTTACACGAACATGTGCTTTGTTGAGAATGTTTACTGCTGTATGTGCTGCTTCTCCAAAAAATGTGTCAGGTGTTTTGGAATCATCAAGCATCGCTCTAGCCATTTGTTGAACTCTTCTGTTCATTTTTTCTGCAACACCATTCTGTTGAGGAGTGCCAGCTACGGAGAACTATCGTTTTATGCCATGTTGTTCACAGAATTCAAGGAATTCATTGGATGTATATTCTCCTCCTTAATCAAATCTGAGACACTTGATTTTTAGATCTAATTCATTCTCAACTAGTGCTTTGAAGATCTAAGATTTCTCAAATGCTTCATCTTTGTGTTTAAGCAGCCCAGTCCAACACATTCTAGAGAAATCATCAATGAATAAGGTATAGTATTCCTCACCTCGTGGTGACTTTTTCATAATAGGTCCACATATGTTAGTATGAATGAGTTCAAGAGGCTTACTTGATGATCCTTCCTTGGCATTAAATTGTAGCCCGGTTTTCTTGCCGAATTGGCAAGATTTTGATATGATATTCTCAGGTAGAGTAATAATCGGAAGATCACAAACAACCTTAAGTCTACTTGATTTGTTGATTTGAGAGAAGCTCAGATTTCCCAACCTTCTATGCCATAGCCAATTTTCTGAAGATTTACTCAAATAACATTGTCCTTTGGGGTTATTCAATATATACAGGTTGTTTGGAGTTCTTTTTCCTTTTATAATTGCTTTACTTGTATCAAGATCACGTACCACACATTATTTTGAACTAAAGACAACTTCAGTTCCTTGATCACACATTTGACTTACACTTAACAAGTTATGTTTTAATCCATCCACATACATGACTTCATTATGTTTCACCTTTTCTTTTATAAAAATAGACCCTTTTCCTTTAATGACCGCAGGAGTATCATTTCCAAATGTAACATTTTTTTCTTTTGCTAGAGTACTATATGCAAGCAGTTTGTCTTTATCACCTGTCATGTGTCTTGAGCATCCACTATCAATGTACCATTGGTTTTCTTCATCTTCTGCAAATAACGCTATGCCACAATTTTCGACCTGTAATTCCTTCTTTTTCCATACTTTGGAGCTTGAAGGAACATGTTCTTTTGGCTGAACTTTGCTCCTGCATTCAGATTCTTCATGACCAAAGTTATTGCAATAGGCACATTCAACTTCATTTTGAAGAGGAGAAAAGTTGTTATAAGTATTCTTCTTTGTTTCAATATCAATCCTTTTCTTTCTTGCTTCTCTTGTCATGATGGTTTTATATGCAACACATTGAACAACTTTATGACCAAAATTGTGACATCAGAAACATTGTCCATTGAAGAAGAAATTTCTGCGATCATAAAATCTTTTATATGAATTCACTTGTTGATTGGTGTTTCTTTGAAAGACATTCCTGTTATTTTTCTTTGAATTGATATGATCACGCTTTATCTGTAAAGACTCTTTATTCCCTTGCTGAGTGGCATCATGTTGTACACCAGCTGTAACTGCTTTTAGATAATTTGGTGCTGAAGCCTGAGAAGATTCTCCAATATATCCAAGACCTGTATTTATAAGAGGAGAACGTTGTACCTTGATAATTTCATCTAATGTTTCAGATCCTTTGGAAAATCTAAGATTCAGAGTTTTTACGTTCTCAAGTTCTTTTCTTAGACTTACTATTTCACATTCTAATTTCTCATTGTGTTTCTCCTTTTCTTCAAGCTGATTTTTCAGGGTTTCTATGATTATTTTACTTTCTTCTAAGAAAATTTTGAGTTTATTGTTTTCATCAAGAAAATTACTGTCTTCTAGAGCGTCCACAAAAGTATATTTTTATTCTCTAGATTATTTTTCAAATGCCATGAGAATTCTAAGATCTTGTTCACATTCTGCCTCACTATCAGATAACCCATCACTATCTTCATGAGTATAGTAACTCTTTCTAGTGCTAAAACGATTCTTATTTCTTTTTGCTACTTCCTTCCCCTTTTTATGTGTTTCTTTATAAGGACACTTAGCAGCATAATGACCAACTTTTCCACAATCAAAGCATTTGAAAGGAAGCTTACCTCTGAACCGTCCTGTGCCAAGTTGAAGTTTCTTTACAAATTTTATCTTTTCTTCTTCTGAGATATATCCTAATCCTTATGTTTTTTTTACTTCCTTCCCTTTTGTAGAAGTTCTAAAGACTGCTTCTTTGACTTCAGAAGGTGGTCCTCTTCTCATTTCATATGCAGTTAGTATGCCATGAAGTTGCAGCATAGTGAGGTTTTGAAGATCCTACTTTTCTTCAAGGGCAGACACTTTTGACTCAAATTTTGTCGTTAGAGATCTTAAGACTTTCTCAACCAAGGTAGATTCGGTTATTGTTTCTCCCAGATTTCTCATATGATTTACAATATCATCAAGACGTAAAAATAAATTGGTACTGCTCTCCTCATTCTCCATTTTTAGATTCTCATATTGAATTCTGAGAGTTTGGAGTTTAGTACTTTTTACCTTTGCATCACCTTCATAACTTAGAATGATTTTGTCCCATATTTCCTTTGCAGTATTCAGCTGCATGAATTTGACAAATTCTGATTCAGTTAGACTTCCCAATAGAGCATTGACCGCCTTTGCATTTGTTTCATAGTTCTTTCTTTCCGTCAAATCCGTTGGCATTGCAGCTGGATATTGATATCCTTGTTCAACAATTGCCCATACATCTTCTCCTAGAGACTGAAGATAGGATCTCATCCTTGTTTTCCAGAAGATTAAATTGTTTCCGTTAAAGAGCGGAGGCCTGATAGATGTTGTTCCATCTTGGTTACTCATCTTGCTTGATCTTCCTTCTAGCGGCTAAGATTTTTCAGAAGGATCGGCTCTGATACCAATTGTTGAAAAATACTGAGAGGGGAGGGGTGAATCAGTATTTAGGGCTGATCAATTTTCTTTTCTTTCTCTTACAACCATATGTTACAGTACAACATCGAACATGTATGTCCAGATATCTTATTACTTAGATCATTGCATTAGTTAAGCATTAAGCATAAAAAAATATAACAGAACAAACCATCAAACACAAACAACACATATGAACACCAGGATTTAAGGTGGAAACCCAATTTGGGAGAAAACCACCACTGCTGTAATCTCAGTCTTCAATATTTATTATAGAGAAAACTTCTTACAATATATGTTGGTGCAGACTTATACCAGCACGCAGGCACCCACCTGCAGAAGGCAACGACCCCCTCTCTCGTTTTCAAGCTACCACTGGAAGGGAGCTAAAACCCCCTCTCTGAAGGCTTCGACCCTCAGCACCACTGCAGACCATGCTTCATCAATTTCATATTGGAACCACCAGTTTCCATACAACATACCTTGCCAGTCACCAGATTTATGTATTTCCTGTATACTCACAACAGTTCTTTATAAATTTGTCCATCATTCAAACCAGAGATCCATCATCGTCAAATTTTTTTCATGGGTGCATCGTAGTATCGGATTTATCATTTAAGAACAGAGCTCACCCATACAGATATTCTTTTGAAAATTCTATTCACCACCTTTTTAATGCACACCCTCGTTCTCTATCATTCAGCTCCTTATATAGTTTCGCCTTTATTAAAACCATGAGTCAAAACCATTCTATTGCTAATGGTAATCCTGGACGGGGTCAAAATAGATAATCCAGCGGGGTCTCCATAACTCTCACTGATCCATTGATCTTGGTAAGTACATAATTAATTTAATACTTTAGGACTTAACTTTAGGATTAAGATTATCCCTTCGCATTATAATGCTTTCAAACAATATAATAAATCTTTGACCCCGGGCCCACAAATATAGTCAAAACCCAATCAAATATGTGCACGGTACCATAAGTAAATTTCACGCATGTCCATCATCCGATCACTGTTAGATTTGCCAGCTTCCAGATCAATGACGTATATGCATATCGCTCGACCTCCGATTTCGAACGTTAACGTGCGATGGCCCACCGTACCTGTGTTAAAATTTGCACATATTCAACAAATGAAAACCGCCCGATGACTCATTCCCAGATCAATGACGCTCAACGATATCGCTGGGCATCCTGGGTCGAACTATAACGCGCGATGGCGCATGTTGAAAAGCGGTTTTGTAAAAACGTACAGGGACACGTGTCGCCCGTTCTATGGAGTCACTCCTCACCTCTTGAATACTGCTTGCCTGACGAGAGCGATGCGATAAAAACCAGAAACCACCGTTACTATTCCTCTCACAAAGTTCCTCTCAAGGATCCACTCCCCCTGCTCGATTATTGGAAATTGACTTATTTGTATCACAATTCTTCATGACGACTTCTATTAGTTAATGTGTTGAACTGATCAATTAACACTGCAGGGGCTTCATTCTGTATCGCTTGCGCTCTTCATCAATAGATTAGCCCATCATTTGTTTATTGAGGCTTGACACCAGTTCCATAATATATAACACAAGAAATTTACACCAGATTCCCTTTTGCGACGTTAAACTCGTTCTTGATTCGTGGTTCCGCCTCTTCATGCTCCATTATGGTTCCACAGTCACCAATGTATAGTTTCCATACCATGTTTCATTGTTCCAGATCATGCACTAACCCTAAGAATCCGAATCGACTTCCCTTCTTCCTACTCTATCTCTGCTTGACCGATACTTCCTCTGTTCTCTTGATTAGATGCTCCTTTGTAGCCAATGCCTTTGCTACTTCCATTGCCATCAATGACAATATTTCCAACATCATGCCCTTGTCCCCTTACTAAAATCTCCTTCCCTATGATAAAATACCCATTTTCCCCTTCCCCTTCACTCATTCCCCTCCATTCATTCAAAACAATGTAAAAACCCATTTTTACATTATTTTGAAATAAAATTCATCTCGGGTCCCAAACTTTAAAAAATACCTTGTCTGTTTAAAACAAACCTGACCCCTTATAGGTTTTAGCCCCTGCTTTAAGAACCTTTGTCCTCTAATCTCATATAACCCTGATGCCCACCTTTATATTTAAGCGTCACTGCTGTAAATATATCCTGGGCCCCACATCATATTTTAACCCTCTGCATCATTTCAAATCCTGGACCACCTTTCGAAACCTACCCAAGATCAAATCACTCGACCACCGTTTGATCCACTCCACCAGATCTGATGGCCTGAGCACCTTTTCACAACCCTAAATGCCTAAGTTTTAAAACCTTTGGGGACTTGCGAAATGTGTGGTTTTTGTGCCCCTCCTTTCCGCCACATGTCGCCCCAATATTTTATCACATCCCCGCGACAGAAACCGCCAAACCACCTACGCCCCGTGCAAAAAACCACAAAACCGCCTCCCCCACCATAACGAAACCATTGACTCTTTTTTGAATATTTTGAAGCCTCGAATCTCTGTGATGAACCCCTGCGACAATTCTAAAGGCCCAGAAGGTCACAAGTAAACTCAAAAAGCCAAAAACCTCCATTTTTCGTACTCTATCCATAAATTGCCCTGCTACCTGCAAGCCCCATTTTCTCCTTAGCCTGTGAGATCAAGTTTTTAGTTATCAAATTGTTTTTAATTGTGCAGGTGATTGATGTATTAGAAGATGCATAATTTTCATTTCTAAGTTCCAATTTTTTTTTTAAATAGGCTCTCTGGATGATGATCCAGAAACCTTGTTAATTAAAAGGATTAGGAGCAGAAGACAATAAGAGACAGTAATGGATCATGATTAGCAAAGATCATACAGATTACCCAAAGAAAGCAAGGTTTTCTTCAAAAGAAAGCAGGGTAAAGAAAAAGAAGAGTTTCACAATGGAATGGTTGTGCAGGCAGAGACAAAGACAAGTGAAAAACACAGTCACATACTAGTGAAAGGTAAAAGAAATAAAAATATCAATTAAGGCTTAAGTATGAGAGACAAGGATAGAAGACATAGTTGAAGAAAAAGCGCAGATAAGAGAGGTTAAGGGACAAATTACAATAACCCAAGGCAGTCAAAGAGATATCAGAGATAAAAACAGATAAAAGAATACATATAAAGACAGTTTGAAGGATTAAAGAAAAATCAGAGTTTAAAGACAAATCATAGGATAAACCAACGAAGAATGTTGAGATTGCAACAAGATGATGAGCTTAGTGAAAAGAGTTGCCTTCACTAAGTGGACTCGCAGGCTATTTTTGGCACAAGTATATTTTTAGACATGTCGATCATATTCTATGAGTTACAGGGTGCTATTTGTGGATGGTTGGTCAAGTTGGAAAAATAGATGGACTTCTATCTTTAGACATATTGGGTGGAATCTATTTTTAGATTTCCAGTCTAAAAATAGATACGTCGAATATTATTAGCTCTTAATAATATTTGGACTATAAACATTATCTTATTCTCTTAGAGCACTTCAGTTAAGTGCAAAAATGTGGCACAGGAGCTGACAGAAGGAATTACGCTATTCCTGAGGGTTAAGTGGAGCTATTGCATGGAGACTTTAGTTAGAACTCATGTGACATATTTTGGTGGAGTTATTGAGGTAGTTGGTGGAGTTGTGTTCAGTTTAACTCAGTTAGACACAGTTGAGCTAGTTGTATCTAGTCTAACTGATTGATACACTAGTGAGAGTGGTATGAATTAATTATTAATTAATTTGCAAATTATTAAATCATTAATAAACTAAAGAATACATCAGTTAACTACAGTGCATGGACAGTTTCAGTGGAGACCAGTGGAGAGGTAGGTGAAAGAGCAAGTAGACTATCATTTGTGACTATAGTGTCGCATGATTAGCAACACACATTGGTTGGAGATGCCAATGAGGATTGTGTGAGCAAGGCTGGACTAATTCAAGTTCATTCAGAGCCCATATTCAGCAGGGATTGTGTAGTAGAGGCAGGCTAGCAGGTGGCAGAGATCGGTGCATGGGATTTGCTAGATCGGACCTGATTAGTGTGTAGCAGTTGGAGATTGTACTGAGAGCTTGTGATAAGATTTTTATGATGATTTTTACATGATATCTATGACATATATTATACAGATATTTGGGAGTTTTCAGCTTTAAGCTTTCCCATAAATCACTGTGTTCATATGTGTGAATTTTTATGGTCTTAATGTGTGCATGCAATTGATTTAATTTACGCAAGTAATGATCAATAGTAGAAGAGATTCTGTATTATGCACGAAGTCAAAATGTATGTGATCAGGAGAATCTTGGATGTATAACGCATTAGTTATATAATTTCTACATGGTATTAGAGCGATATTGATCATTGGAGCAATTGCAAAACATTGAAGCGGTTGAGTTTTGTGCTGGTGGAATTCGAATTTGCAACAATGTTTTCTTGGTGTCAAAGTTGAGATGTCATTCAACGGATTGAGATTGGAGTATGCCCTTGAGGGCAGATCAAATTATATTTCATGGAAGGGCAGGATGGAGGCGGTGCTGGAGGATAATGGGTTGAAGGATTCATAGATGCAGAAATTCCAAAACCTGCTTCTAGTGATGCTACCGCACTTGACGCATGGAAAAAGAAGACAAAAAAATGTTGAAGGATTCTGTTGGAAGGTGTGAAGGATCACATAGTGTCCAGCCTTCATGGTAAATCTTCCCCATTCTTGATGTGGAAAGCTTTGACAGACTTGTTCCAAAGCAAGAGCGACCTGAGGAAGTTGGCGCTCAAGGATGAACTTAGGAAAATAAAAATGGAGAAGGACGAAAGTATACCCAAGTACCTCACGAAGTTCGTCCAGTGTAGGGATGAGCTAGGAAGTGTGGGGGTTACTGTATATGAAGAGGACTTGGTGAGCTTGGCTCTCCTTGGGCTTCCGAAGAATTGGCATTCCTATGAGGACTTTTTCAATGGTCGGGAGAAACTGCTAGGATGGGAGCGACTTTGGTCAGATCTTGTGCAAGAGGAGATAAGGCGGAGTACCAGGGATGGATCTTCATTGAAGAATGAGGATGAAGAAAATTGCGCTTTGGTTGCCAACGCAAGGAAGGGTAAGAGAAAGAAGAATGCTTCTCAATCCGGTGCGAAAGGCAAGAAGCAGGACATGTCCAAGGTGAAGTTCTTTCACTGTCACCAACATGGGCATTACACCACTAATTGTCCATAGAAGAAGAAAAATAAGCAGGTTGTTGGATCTGCAGCTGGAGAGGCCTTAGCCTCGTAGTTTGAGCTGGATTTTTCGCTGATCGCATGCTTGGTCTCAAGTATGATGGGTTCAGTGTGGTTTCTTGACAGTGGTGTGTCTTTCCATATAACCGGAGACAAATATTTGTTTACTGATCTAGATGAGAAGGATCTTGGAGTGCACATCGAGATGGGCAATAATGGTAGATACAGTGTGACTGGTATCGGGAAAATTTCCTTTGAGAGGGAGTTTGGAAAACCTTTCATCTTGAAGGATGTCATGCATGTTCCAGGATTGAAAAATAATATTATCTCTGTGGCAATGTTGGAAGACAAGGGATATGATGTTTTCTTTAGCGAGGGAAAGGCTTTCTTGCACAGTAAGGCAACTGGTGAAACTCGGAGGATAGGGGTTTGAGTTAAGAAATTTTATCAGTTGCAGGTAAATGGTTGCGCAGCAATGGTAAGCAAGGCAGAAGGAGTGGTGAGTAGGGATGAGGGCGAGCTATAACATAGGAGATTGGGCCATCTTCATGATGGTGCTTTGAAAATTTTGCGGCAGATTTCTACTGGGCTTCCCAAAGGTACACTTGCATAGTCAAATTAGTGCAAGGGATGTACTTTGGGAAAATTTGTGAAAGCCACCTTTCACGAGAAGGATAGTCGCGCCATGACAATCCTTGAGAGAATTCACACAGACATGTGTGGACCTTTCTCAGTAGCTTTGACAGAAAAGCACAGGTATTATGTGATCTTTGTTGATGACTTTTCTCAGAACTGCTGGATCTTCTTCATGCAAAAGAAGAGCGAGACATTCTCAAAGTTTTGTGAGTTTAAGGAACTAGTGGAGAAAGATTCGGGGAAGCAGGTGAAGGCTCTTAGGAGATACAATGGTGGTGAATTCATCTTTGGCGAATTCAAGGACTTTTGCAGCGCAGAAGGAATTCGATGAGAGCACAAGCGCCTCATAACCCACAGCAAAATGGGGTCGCTGAGCGAAAGAATAGAATGATAGTGGGTGCTTTATGGGAAATGTTGCATGATCAGAGCCTTCCCATACACTTGTGGGCCGAAGCTTGCAACACTGTGGTTTATGTGCAAAACCGTTGTCCTCATAGGATACTTGGCATGAGTACACCCGAGGAAGCGTTTTCTGGTAAGAGGCCTGATATTTCTCATTTGAAGATTTTTGGCTCACCTGTTTACATTCATGTGACGAAGGATGCCAGGAAGAAGCTGGAGCCGACCGCAAAGGTTGGGATATTTGTGGGGTACACTGATACACCCCACAACTATCGTGTGTATTTTCCAGACAGTCGGAAGACTGTTGTGTGACGGGATATCAAATTTCATGAGGAGAAAGCCATGAAGTGTTCGCTTGAGAGGGAGCCACAATTGCATGTAGATGAGGAGCTATTAGTTCCTAAGGATGAGCCTCAGGATGTGGATCAGCCAAAAGGGGAGGTTCATGGAGTGGAAGAAACCACTCATGCAGCGCCAACCATAAGAGGGCAGAAGCGCACTACAGAAGTTGAGTGACTGAATCTTGATGTAGAGAAGATTGTAGGAGCACTTACATCACAGCGCAGACAGAGACAGTCACCTGACCGATATACTAGATACATGGCTTTGATGAGCAAGTGTATCATGACAGAACCATCCTCTTTCGAGGAAGATGTGGAGGACCCTACATGGGTAGATTCCATGGTGGAAGAGTATGATTTAATTTTCATAAACAGTGCATGGGAGATTGTCCCAAGACCGGAAGTGAAATCAGTGGTAGGTTCAAGATGGATCTACAAAGTGAAGCAAGTAGCTGATGGGAGCGTTGAGAAGTACAAGGCAAGATTTGTTGCTCGAGGCTTCTCATAGATTGATGGGATCGACTATGAGGAAACCTTTGCACCTATCGCAAGGTATTCTTCCATACGGATGATTCTTGCTCTCTCAGCATAGATGGGATGGCACATTCATCAGATGGATGTGAAGACTGCATTCCTCAATGGAGTCATTGAGGAGGAGGTTTACATAGAGCAGCCCGAAGGTTTCAAGATCTTCAACAGTGAGTCACATGTGTGCAGGCTCAAAAGAGCGTTGTATGGGTTGAAACAAGCACCTTGTGCTTGGTACACACGGATAGACAGTTATTTCACCGGTCTTGGATTCACCAAGAGTGAGGCGGATCTGAACCTATACCAGATTGTGGTGGAGGGTAATTTGTTGATCATTGTACTTTATATAGATGATTTGATTTTGATGGGTGATGAACAGTTGATACTCTCATGCAAGGCTGATCTTGCAAAAGAGTTTGAGATGAAGGACTTGGGCCTCCTTCATTATTTCCTGGGATTGGAAATTTGGCATTGAAGTGATGGATTGTTTGTGTCTCAAGGCAAGTATGCCTGAGAGATACCGGAGAAGTTCAACATGCATGGCTGCAAGCCTATCGACACTCCTCTTCATGGTGGTTGGAGGAAAGAGGACACTACATCGGCAGAGGTAGTGGATGCCACTGTTTACTGACAATTGGTGGGGTCGCTTATGTATCTAGTCAATACACAACTTGACATATGCTACGCTATTAACCAGCTTTCACAAGCTATGGTTAAGCCTACCAAGCTCTTTTGGAAGGCAGGCAAGCATGTATTGAGATATCTTAGAGGCACATTGGGATATGGATCTTGGTACAGACAGGAGGATGAGTTGAGGCTGCATGGCTTCACAGACCAGTATCATCATATCATATATTATGTGTAGCAGAAGATCATGTTACTTTCTTACATTCCTACAGAGGATCAAGATGCTGATATCTTGACAAAGGCGCTCACCAGGAGAAAATTAGAATACCACAGAGGCAAGATCGGGGTGGCAGATAATCCCTATCTTGTTGAGAGGGAGTGTTGATATTGCAACAAGATGATGAGCTTACTGAAAAGAGTCGCCTTCACTAAGTGGGCTCGCAGGTTATTTTTGGCGCAAGTCTATTTTTAGACTATGTCTATTTTTAGACATGTCGATCATATTCTATGAGTTGCAGGATGCTATTTGTGGATGGCTGGTCAAGTTTGAAAAATATATGAACTTCTATTTTTATACATACTGGGCGGAATCTATTTTTATATTTCTAGTCTAAAAATAGATATGTCAAATATTATTAGCTCTTAATAATATTTAGACTATAAACATTATATTATTCTCTTGGAGCACTTCAGTTAAGTGCACATATGTGGCACAGGAGATGACAGAAGGAATTATGCTATTCTTGAGGGTTAAGTGCAGCTATTGCATGGAGACTTCAGTTAGAACTCATGTGACAAAGTTTGGTGGAGTTATTGAGGTAGTTGGTGGAGTTGTGTTCAGTTTAACTCAGTTAGACACAGTTGAGCTAGTTGTATCTAGTCTAACTAATTGATACACTAGTGAGAGTGGTGTGAATTAATTATTAATTAATTCACTAATTATTAACTCATTAATCAACTGAGGAATACATCAGTTAACTACATTGCATGGAAAGTTTCAGTGGAGACCAGTGGAGAGGTAGGTGAAAGAGAAAGTAGACTATCAGTTGTGACTATAGTGTCGCATGATTAGCAACACATAGTGGTTGGAGATGCCAATGAGGATTGCATGAGCAAGGCTGGACTGATTTGAGTTCATTCAGATCCCATATTCAGCAGGGATTACGCAGTAGAGGCAGGCTAGCAGGTGGCATAGATCGGTGCATGGGATTTGCTAGATTGGACCTGATTAGTGTGTAGCGATTGGAGATTGTACTGAGAGCTTGTGATAAGCTTTGTATGATGATTGTTACATGATATATATGACATATATTATACAGATAGTTGGGGGTTTTTAGCTTTAAGTTTTCCCATAAATCACTGTGTTCATAAGTGTGAATTTTTATGGTTTTAATGTGTGCATGCAATTGATTTAATTTCCGCAAGTAATGATCAATAGTAGAAGAGATTCTGTATTATGCATGAAGTAAAATAGAGTGTGATCAGAAGAATCTTGGATGTGTAACGCATTAGTTATATAATTTCTACAAAGAAAACAGAGCCAGGTGTCAAGGCCATTCAACGTTTACTTCTTCCCAAATCACACTGGCCGCCTACAACCTAATTTCACTTTAAGGAAAGGCAACTATAGTTAATGTTATAGTTAGAGATATTTTAAAAAATACTCACAATTCATTGTTAAAAAGTTAATGTTAAAGGAAAATATTCAAAAATATGTTAAATTCAACTCAGCAGTTAAGTCGAAAGTTATTATTATAGTGAGTCAGTGAGAGATATTTTTGCATTAGGCCTTGCATGGTCTCAATTGTCAAACATCATTTACTCTCTAGTAAATATAAATCTGTCACCCTAGATTAGGGAAACCTCCTCATCTGAAATTAAATACTATATGTATTGTTTATTATTATTGTTGATTATTGTTTGGTTGGCTGCTAAGTTGGATTTTGATCAAGAATCTGAGTTCCAAACATTATTGCACTCGAGAATTGTAACTGTTTTGAGCTAGACACCAATAATACAAGTACGTTCACAGGATTCTTGATCTATGTTAATGGTGATGTTATCCCTCTTTGTCAATGTTTTCTCCTTTGTTTCCCATATTTTACATCAATTTCTCTAATAATAGAAAAAAAGTTTTAGATTGAGATATGTTGTTTGGGCACCTTAACTCTATTTATTACTATTATCTTTATGTTTTCATCTGCAAAGTTTAGCTAAATAATTCAGGGGTGTCCTGCTCTTTAGTTTCACCTATCCTGTTGCCTTGAGGTTTTCTTAGTAAAGTTTAGCTAAATAATTTAGGGGTGTCCTTCTCTTTAGTTCCTCTTAATTTTTTATCTTATAGGCCTTCTTTGAAGTTTGGTTAAATAATTTAGGGGTGTCTACTCTTTAATTTCATTGAACTGTTATCTTGAATGTTTTCTCTTTTTGAAGGTATAGCTAAAGAATTCAGGGGTGTCCTTCTCTTTAGTATTACTGGATTTTTGTCTTAAGGCTTTCTTAGTAAAGTTTAATTAAAGAATTCATAGGTGTTCTTCTCTTTAGTTTCTCTTGAAATTGTTATCTTAAAGACATTTCTTGTTGAAGTATAGTTAAAGGATTCTTAATTTCCCTTTAGTTTTACTGAATTCACAAACTTTTTGTCATGTCATATTCATCTTACCTAAGAATATCCATTTGATATAGTTAGCTTGCCTAATGAAAACCATTGAATTTTTGATGTACAATTTAAACCTTTTATGACTCCATAGCCCAATGGATTAAGATTCCCACATTCTATATGTTCAACCTACAATCAATCAATCAATCAATCAATAAAAAAAAACAACCCAAAAACTTCATAACTAGCCTAAAATCAGAAAACATAAGCGTAAAGATAAATCACTTAATCATAAACATAAAGAGAGCCCTCTCTAAGCCTAGGAAGGCTAGGTCCTTGGAATTCAATGTGGTTTGATGTGGTTCCTTGCTACATTTTCTATCCAATATTGCAAATTATAGGGAGCCAACAGGGATAAACATGAGATAAGGGATAATATTACACGACCCAACCTCCTAAGTACAATTAAGGAAGTGGATTCGATAAAATGGAACTTTACTAACCTTCCTCGGGAGCTATAGGAAACTCAAGAGCTAAACAACCACTCCAAGTTCCCAAACCATGAACTACACTTCCTTTTTAGTGACCTGGGACCATAACCGCATGCATTAAAATTAATCCATGTGGTTATAGGCCTCCAAATACATGCATAATATTGTAAGGGTGTGCTTATATCCCAAAACTTCCAGTTGAGAGGGTGTTGTCTCATATTTTGAGCCACCATTTCAGGCTAGCATCCACACTACATCCCAAAACTCAATGAGACTTTCAAAAATGATAAATTACATCTGTACAAATCCATTCATACAAAAATTAATCAAGGACTTGACCTAACGAGACCTAATGATGACATTCATTTCGTTAAACATATATTGAACATGTGATCTACAGGTCATGATTGCATATATGAGCATAGGGGTCTAAAACTTATATGAGAATCACCAATAAGTTCTAATTACCTCTCATAATAGCTATAATATCATTTGTTATCTCATGCATTCATTAACCATTCATCAAATAAAAAAAACATATCAAGAGACATAGCTAGAACCTATTATGGAACCATGCTTATAACCATGATAGAATAACCATTAAAGCCACATAATAACAAGAACAAGTACTCATGAAATACTATAGGAAAATAAATATTATCAACATATGCAAAATCCAACCAAGTCAGGAACTTCCATGTACCACTTGATGATAGACTGAGATGAACCAAATATTTCTTTCAACCAATCACCCCCATGCCATATTCCAAGCATGAATGTGGGTCTCATTAAATAAGAAACCAAGACTTCCTAGAGATTAAACTACCTCCACCCTCATGCTTTCATGTTCTCATCAAAACTAGTCAAGAGATCACATAAGAAAACAAAAACACAGACAACCGGGGCTTCCTGAAGATTAAACCACCTCGACCCTCAGGCTATTTTTATCTCTCGAAAACTGGTCAAGAGATCACTAAGCCCAAAATAAGATTGGATGCCTAATAATTTCTTTGCCAATATCTTGAGGAATTTTCCTGTCTCCACCCACCTATCGAGGGATTCTTAGATATTAAACCACCTCCACCCCCAACCCTTTGGAATTTTCCTGCGACCACCTCACCCTGTTCCAAAACATTCAGAAATCCAAAACTAAACTAAATAAAGGAACCCCATCACACCATGGCTAACCAGAAATGGCAAGGCAAGGTTGAAACCATTGTCACACTTGTGAAAACTCATTAAAATGACAACAAGAGAACCAAATATATAAATGCATGTACCATGCATTCACAATCCAGTTAGGGAATCACACATGCGACCTGTTACCTACAAATCTTACTTCTAAAGTTACTTTATCCAACCTTCCTTGATTTTCCTTTTCCTTCCTTTATCCAATGCTAAAGTGCTCCAATAATTCTCTAAGTTTGCAAGAGTATGAGAGAATAGAGAGATCTCAAAAACTAAACTGACGAAAGATAAACCAAAAAAGGTTGCGAAGTAATCCTCATAAGCCTTTTTATCATTGAGGCCCTCTATTTTATTCATTTCCCTCTATTTTTCCTTCAATTTCCTCTCATGAAAACCTATGACATTTCATCTCCATCTTCTCCTATTCTCCTTTATTTTCATTTAAAAAATGCCAATTAATGCCTCTTTTCCTTTGCATATTAATTTTCCAATTTCCTTATCCATAATAAACCAAAATGATACCCAATATATTTTGTTGCCAACATTCAGCTTGGAATATATGTCCCATGACCTTGGTCTAATTTTTCCTTTATTAAATTTATTACATGAACTTTTAACCCGAGGTTGTTACAAGGGATTTAGGTGGAAACCCTTCTAGGAGAAAAACCAATGAGGCTTGTTCCTTATTATGGTGTCTATTGATATCACTAACTATGATTGCATCATTTTCAATAGCACCTTCTCACAGGAAGCACTGAATCCCCATACTGATTTGTTGGAATCGACAAAAATAAGCCCTAACTCCTTGATTTAGCAAGCCATAATTTGTGAAAGACATCGACCTCCATGAAGACTATGGACCACCATTTCATTAATTTAATAATGGACACATTATTCAACATGAATAAAATAAATATAAATCTCTCCTCAAAAACTATGAAAATCCTCTTCATTTAATCAACAACCAACAACTTCCCAACTCATTCACACTATTAGTAATAACACGACAGTGATTTCCAATACATTAAAAACCTTTGCAATAATATCACTGCAATAATTACATCTTGTCATCAAGAAGATATTTTCACACCATATCACTTCATGCAAATGGAATCATGACAATTATCATTTCTTTCACACATTGTTCCATGCAAGGTCTGATCTTTGTTTTTCATTATTCAATAGAAACGCCCCTTGTGCCTTACACAGTTAGCTATTTCATATGTGCCTAGAACACATTTTATACCATAATATCTTTGGATGTTATTGTTCCAATTTGACACTTAGATCTATCCCTATCAAAGATCCTTGAACAAAGTATCAAAATTCCATTTTTTTAAAACCAATGCCTACCACTATGAATAGGGACACACATCTTTCAAAAACCATTCATAAGTTAGTTGAACACACTAGGATTCATCCAATTGCATAGATAACATAGAACTGATCAAAACTCAGGGTCTTCATTTGGATTTCATGACCATACTAGTGATCACACTACTTACTGATTCCTTCTACAAGGGTATGTTGAACCACACTACTAACTGAGAATCTGAGCAACACATACATCACACTTACTTGAATTACTCTATGTTTTGATATCGTACAGGCATGACAACAATTGTCATCACACTAAAGATATAGTCTCTTACACAATTCATTATTCTCCACTAAAATTTCTCAAATCAACCATCCATTGACTAAGTTCAGTTTCAATGACCATATCTGTTGAAAATTGTGTAACTAGGTTTGGTCTTCATAAATGTCCTTTTGATTCTTGTAAGATATAAAATGAAATAAAATTTATTATTATTATTTTTGGAGCATGGGTTTCATGCTCAAGGTCTTTTATTTTATAGATCAAGCACCCATTGAGTGCTTTTAGGGTTTTTCCCAGGTCAAGAATTCAAAAGAGGCATTCTCATAAGTTGAAGACCCCATCGAGAACATTGTAGCTTGTAAAGAAAAATATTTTTTTCTTTAAAAGTGTCAGAATACCCTCCAAGACCAAGTTGACTTGGAATCTGGAAATTTGGCCTAAAAGGAAGAGCCATGTCCACCTTGAAGAACCTATAAATAGAAGAGAGCTTGTCCTCCTTCAGACACATTCACTCACCACTCATTATAGAAAAGGAAGAGGAAGAAGAAGGAAACAAAGAAGGTAGAGAACCAATAAGTTTCTTGTTTGAGTTAATTTTCTCTCACACGTGCTAAAAAGGTCTAGGGTTTCTGTAGCGGATCTATGGCTTCCATCTACAAGTTTTATCTTGGAGAAAATAAGGAAAATAGGTTAACCGAAGGTCACCAAGGGTCATCCTTAATATCTAGAAGTCATAAAAATGTAATTAGAGGTCAAGGTGATCTAAAATTGTGAGAACAAACTATTTCTCATACAGAGATTGACAGTAAGGGGCTTTTACTGGTTATTTCACCTTTACTAGAAAGGATGAAACCAAAGGCTACCTGGCCCACAAACTGACTCTGCCTAAAGAAATAAAATGTAATCACTGTAATAGATCTGATCAATGAAATTATTTTTTATGTGCAAAGTATTCATTAATCCAACTTTAATGTGTGAATGGGCAAGATTATGTATTCTGCAAATGAAGTATAGTGGTTTGAAGATGAACTAATAAATTTTGTTCTCTATTTAAACCTGCTTGGGAAAAGTTTACTTATAAAAATTTACTATTTAAAGGAGCAGAATCTGAAATAATGTAGCAAAAATATACAGTATGACAGCAAATAATTGTTTAAGCATTTCACCCCTCTCTTGGGCTACCTCTGCTGGGTCCAAAAGCCTCTAATTAGGCTTTTCCCTTTTTGATTAAATGCTCAAAATGTGAATACCACTGTATAGAAGCCTCAAAGGGAAAAATACACTACAAATTAAGATTCAAAAGGCTGAAATCAGTATAAAATGACTAATTAATCACCTCCATTGGAGGAGGATAGTCCAAAACAGCTCTTCTTTCCTTAGGCCCTGGTGGCTCCACGACCAAAAACACTGGTAAATTATCTGATAGAGCGCCCTAATGGCTCTGCAAACACTCCCAACAGCTCCAGAATGATTCCAACACCCAAAATAAATAAAAAATTCGTCCCAAATGGACTTCTCTGGCCAAAGTTATTGCTAACTGAAGTTTGCCTAGTGTCACCTAGAAAAACTCCACTAAATGTGGAGAACTGGAGTTAACTCCAGTTAAAAATGGCAACAACTCCAGAATTGGCGGCGCGCTCCAAATTTAACGGGCGGTTAACTTAAATGTCGTGGACGTGGTCACATGCATGTCGGAGTTTAATGGTTAGAGGTAACGGTTTTGTAAACCATGGCTTTAATAAAAATAGAACCATTTGGAGTTAATTTCGCTCCACTCCACACACGTGTTTTAAACCACGTTTTCGGGCCCATACATAACCTCCGCTCCAATGCAACGTGAACTTGCCCACGTGGCTTTGACCTTTTAAACATACTTTGAATTCCTTTAATCCTTAGAACCGTGCATTTGAAAACCCTTTTCATATTTCGAATTTGGTTTTAATACATAGTATGGTTTAATATTTAGATTTTTAATAAAGTTTAATTAAAATTTAAAATTAATTAAAAAATATAATTAATTAATATAATATATGATTAATTTAAACCATATAAAATATTAAAAACTATATAGTTTAATTAATTTATTAAACTTTAATAAAAAAAATAAAATTATTCCACAACACAGTATTAAAAAGAAATTTCCCTTCAAAATTGAAGGTTATTGGGCGATTTCAAAACACAATATCTCCTCCATACGGTAACGGATTTCAGTTCTGTTTGCGGCGTTGGGATCATATTGACGAGCTCTTTCCTGTTGATCTGGTTCAGAACAATTATGAGCAACTTCATTTTTGAGCATTTTTCTACAAGGGACTTTGATCTCCTGATCACACCTCCCAAATGGGAAGCTTTTGGACCCCAAAAGCTCTCTGATTATTGAAACTGATGATGTGGAGACTGATTCGCCACTCCTCCACCCTTGAATAACTGAAATATACCCGATTTCATCAAATGGAGCTTTTGTGAAAATGATAATCAGTCTCTGGAATCAACTGATTGACCATTGCTAAGATTGACGGAGTCATGATGAAAATGATTAAAATTTGCAGAACAGAAATTGTAATCTGCAAAAAATAAACTTTTTCTACACTGATTAAACTTCCTAGAAGACTTAAAATAACTGTCACCTTGCAAACTGTTCCCATGGCGAATTCTACCATTCTGAAACCAACTTTTTCCCATGCTGAATTGTGTGTCCTTCTCACTTGCACTGCTTTGCTTTGACACTTCATTCACTGCATTGGCTGACCCAAAAGGTAATTGGTGCAACATAACACCATATTCTTTCAAAGACAAACTATTATCAAACTGAGACAAATTATTAGCAACATCATAAAAAGGTAAATGCTCAAAATTTGGTCGTTTCAACATTAACAAAGTTAGACTTTGACTTGCATTAACCAGTCTTTTCAATTGACTTGCATGGAGTAAAGAAGATTCAAACTTCTTCTTGTGAGCTCTCACAATGTACTCTTTACCATCTTTGAACAAGTGATACTTGTTTTCATGGCGATAGAAGATAGCCCTCCTGTCAAATAAATAAGGACTTCCCGAAACAATACCTGGGATATCAAGCGGCACCACATCAAGTTCCACTGTGTCAATAAAGTGTGCATTTATTGCAAAGCGCAATATGCACTTCCTTGAAACTTGCAAATTGGCATCCTTACATATCCATCCAAGTGGATAAGGCTTCGGATGTGTAATGGTCTCAAGTTTAAGCTGCTTGACCAAATCTTCAGATATAAGATTTGCTTGTGACCCACTGTCAAATAGTGTGTCAATTTTGGTATGTTTTGAAATTACCCTCACATGGAAAAGCTCTATCCTCCTCTTTTCATCATGAGTATCTTTGTGACAATTCAAAGAGCTAGAATTGGGAATTGTGTCTTGCACCACTTCTTTCCCCTTAATGTTCTTTAAAACCATGGCTATGCTTTTTGTCTCATCTCCTGAGTCTGACCCTAAGTCTTGCTCAACTGTTGCTACAGTTTTCTCCTTTTCCTTGGTCTTGTTTTTGTTCTTGTATTTTTCTGGTTTCAGTTTAGGATGAAGTTTCCAAAAATGATCTTCATCATGACTTGTCTTCGAACATTTCTTGCAAAATAACTTTCCTTTTTCTTTTCTTGAATTTGCAACTCTCTTATTTCCTTTGTTTTTGAAATTACTATCCTCATCAAAAATATTCTTTCCTCTAGCTTCTAAATGTGTAGCCTGCACACAGACTTCATCTAAGCTGGTAGGATTGAACATTAGAATAGTATGTTGAAGATAATTGTGCAAACCTCCTATGTATTTCAACAAGGTGTCTTGACTTTGTAAGTCTACTCCAAGTAGAAGTGCTCTCCTTCTAAACTCTTGGGTATAATCTTGCACATTTTGACCCTTAAGTTGCCTAAAATTTTGCCAATTCATGATTACTTTCTGAATATGAGCAAGAGGATAAAATTGCTTCTTAATAGCAGTAATAAACTCATTTCAAGTTAGAGTTATCTTACCATGCTTTTTAATTTCCTCCCTGGTCTTGGCTTCCCACCAAACCAAAGCTGCTCCATCCATTCTCAAAGAGGCTAATTGGATTTTTGTTTCATCATCATGCAAATTCTGAATTCTTAGATAGACTTCTAGCTGTCTAATCCTGTTATCCAATTTTTCTGCATTCACATCACCATTAAACATTGGCAACTCAAAATTCACATCAAGCTTTAACAAAGGATTTTTAAGAGATGTTTTTGTTTTGTGTGACTGATTAACAGAAGTAGAAGAGGATGATGTGGAGGAAGAGGATGACGATGGAGATGGTGGATCACCATTCCCTCCATTCCCTTTCTTAGACTCATCTTTTTCTTTCTTTCCTCCTGAAAAATATCCTTCTTCTCTTTGGTTTCTAGACCCTTCTCCAGCAATTCTATCATTTCTCTCCTGGTATAGGATCCTAACCATCTCAGTCAAGTCCAAGAAAGCTTTTCTAAAGACTCTTTCTTCTTCCTTGGGATCCATTTCCTCATGTACTTCTCCTTCTCTAGAAGACATGTTTATGGCTGATTCTAAGGCTAATGAGGATGAAATGGAAGGTGGATATAATGGCACTCTAGCCCTCCTTGGTTGAGGATTAACTTGTTCTCTAACCAATTGACCTTCCCCTCTTTTCAATTTCAGCCTAGTAAGCATCAAATTTTGCAGAATAACACAATCTTCTTGCACAAATTTCACAAACTCTTAAGCAAAACCTAGAGCTCTGATACCAACCTGATCTCAAATTGTGAGAACAAACTATTTCTCATACAAATATTGACAGTAAGGGGATTTTGCTGGTTATTTCACCTTTACTAGAAAGGATGAAACCAAAGGCTACCTGGCCCACAAACTGACTCTGCCTAAGGAAATAAAATGTAATCACTGTAATAGATCCGATCAATGAAAGTATTTGTTATGTGAAAAGTATTCATTAATCCAACTTTAATGTGTGAATAGGCAATATTATGTATTCTGCAAATGAAGTATAGTGGTTTGAAAATGAACTAATAAATTTTGTTCTCTATTTAAACCTGCTTGGGAAAATTTTACTTATAAAAATTTACTGTTTAAAGGAGAAGAATCTGAAATAATGCAGCAAAAATATACAGTATGACAGAAAATAATTATTTAAGAAGTTCACCCCTCTCTTGGGCTACCTCTGCTAGGTCCAAAAGCCTCTAATTAGGCTTTTCCCTTTTTGATTAAATGCTCAAAATGTGAATAAAACTGTATCGAAGCCTAAAATGGAAAAATAAACTGCAAATTAAGATTCAGAAGGCTGAAATCTATATAAAATTACTAATCAATCACCTCCATTGGAGGAGGATAGTCCAAAACAGCTCTTCTTTCCTTAGGCCCTGATGGCTCCACGACCAAAAACGCTGGTAAATTCTCTAATAGAGTGCCCTGATGGCTCTGCAAACACTGCCAATAGCTCTAGAATGATTCCAACACCCAAAATCAAAAAACAAATCGTCCCAAATGGACTTCTCTGGCCAAAGTTATGGCTAACTGAAGTTTGCCTAGTTCCACCTAGAAAAACTCCACTAAATGTGGAGAACTGGAGTTAACTCCAGTTAAAAATGGCA